>JAUCMR010000091.1:603913-622003 GCA_032357425.1 Enteromius argenteus
TATCAGTTATGTTTATTAGGGTTGTATGTTACATCTAATGTTGTTAAATTAATGTTTATTGCATATTTCAGTTTAGTGAGTCTCACCATGGTGAGGATATTAACATAACATCAGCTAATGAAATTACGGTATTTCACTGTAAATTTAACTTAAAACAGTAAAACCAAAAATTATGTTACTGTATTTTTTACAGTCGTATTTCAGCAACCACAGCTCCCGTTTTTTTAACCGTAAATTGTACGGAATTTTTACAGTGTACTATATACTTTTTGATTGTAAAATGTAATTATTCATTTTTATATATATATATATATATATATATATATTTACATTTGGTATTATTTTTTTATGTGTGCATACACAATTTAAATATATTTTTATATCTTCAGCTAATATATAAGTCATTAAAATTGCATTGAAATAGATCTTGAAGAGAACACTACAAAACATCACTGACCCTGTAATCATAAATGTGATCATTTCTCTGCCAGAGCATCTTCTGTCCTCATGAAAAACAGAGCATTGTTTGATGTCGAGACCTTTGCTCTGGAATCGCTCTAAACACACTCAACTCTGATCTTGCTTTCATCTTGGATCCATGTCATTTTGCTAACATATGAGTTTCCCTCATCATTACCCTGCAGAGTCCATATAACTCCACTGTTCTGCTGTTTGAAACTCACCAAGCCGTATTAGCATAGCATCTTTCCCTGATGAACAAGACGGAAAAATGCAGCCATCACTCTCGCCGACATTTATGATCAACAAAGGAACAGGTCTGGACTGGACCTGCTAGCTGTATGAGCAAAACAAGCACATTAACTAAAGAAGTTTTCATTATTTATGTGCTACCTGTGCTAACAACTGCAGGTGGGCCACTAATGCAGCATTTACTTCCACATCTTTCAAGGAACGTTCCACTAGTGAGACATTTTCAGCACTTTATCGGAAACAAGCTGCTATCCACGGATTGGGAATGAGTGTGTTTAATGTGCCTGTGATTTAGGGTTGGATCCTTCTCTGCAAAGTTTTAAAACAGCATGTTGACCTCTGCTCAGAGTATGTTCTCAGATATAATATACTGTGTGTGAACTCTCCACCATCGAAGCAGCGTTCAGAAGCGTTTATGAAGCATCAGCAGACGCTGTAGGGAAGTGTCCTATCTTTACCTCCGAGTTGCTCAACTTTACAAGCCCGTAAACACATCTGCTAAGCTCAAGCGTCACAAACTCACCTTAATCCAGCTATTTATTAACCGTTTTAATGGAAAATCAGCAACAAAATATGATCATAAACTTTACACCACCAAGAAAGAACCTTCCAGGTAAAGATTTGGTATTTTATATTTCTTAACACACAAGATGACTTCTGTTTTTTTTCCACACACAGCAGCTCTTTCCATCTCTCAGATCTGACTTTTTTCTCCAAACTGAGAGTTTACATCTCACAATTCTAACTTCATTTTACCAGAATCTAGTTTTTCGAGACATTTTTTCCCCAGAAATGAGTTTGTTTCTCAAAATTCTGATGTTTTTCTCCAAATTTGGTGTTCACAACTCAGTTCTCCATTTCTCTTGGCATTCTGAGTTTACATTTCACAATTCTGAGTTTGTTTTCTCAAAATTTGGGGTTTACATTTTGCAACTCTGACTTTTTTTTTTGCAATCTTACAATTCTGCCATTTCTTTTGGAATTCTAAGTTTAAATCTCGCAATTCTGACATTTCTTTTGAAAATCTAAGTTTCCATCTGACAATTTTGACATTCCTTTTGGAATTCAAAGTTTAAATCTCGCAATTTTGACATTCCTTTTGGAATTCAAAGTTTAAATCTCGCAATTTTGACATTTCTTTTGAAAATCTAAGTTTCCATCTAACAATTCTGACATTTCTTTTGAAATTCTAAGTTTCCATCTGACAATTTTGACATTTCTTTTGAAATTCTAAGTTTCCATCTGACAATTTTGACATTCCTTTTGGAATTCAAAGTTTAAATCTCGCAATTTTGACATTCCTTTTGGATTTCAAAGTTTAAATCTCGCATTTTTGACATTTCTTTTGGAATTCTAAGTTTACATCTTGTAATTCTGACTGTGTCGTAAAACTATCCTTTATCCTTTATGTCCTCTGAAGCAGATTGATGGGTTTTTGCAACAAAAATATTTCTAGATTTAAAATTATAACCTAAATAACCTAAATACCCGATGACAACGCAGTACTTGGTTGAGTATACAGAGCTTCAAAATAAGGGCCACTACTAAACCAGCATTACCAAGCTTGGAAGAGCCAGGATCAATTTTTAAAAAACTGACTGTGTTTGTCTGAAAAAAGAAAGTCATGTACAGTTAGGATGGCTTAGGGGTGAGTAAAATATGGGGGTAATTTTCATTTTTGGGAGAACTATTCCTTTAAGGCCACAAAATACTAACTCCATTAAAACTTACAACACTGCAAATCCAGGCCAGAGTGTTGATAACCCAAAACTGTCAAACCAAGACCACAATCGCTCCCGCACCAGATGATTCTTTCAGCTATCAGAGAGGCTAATGTGAGAAATCATTGTGGGTTTATGTGTAAAAAATATCTTCAGGCTGCGAAAGGGGCTGGAATGCAATAGAGAAACACTAAAGAAGGAAGTTGTGGGTGAGCTTATCAATCAAACAATACACTTCACATAAATGACAGCAATAAACAGGCTGTGAGCACGCTGCCGTTCCCACGAGCCAACCGTCTCATGTACTTCTATAACACAGCCTCATAAAAACCATCATCAGCACTGTCGGACTGCTCTAAAATCAACAGCCCTAAACTCACGTCATCAATGGTCTTCAGCCGGCCGTAATTTACAGCTTAGTGACTACGTGCCTTCATGGGCCCAAGATGACCACGAGACAATTAGCGGAGAGTATTTGCCTGCCATCACCACGAGGAGATCTGTTCAACTTAAATGCTTCTGACAACCAAATGATAGGCTGATGATTTAGAGGCTAATTAATGAAATAATACTTCGGAGGCTCTTGCAGCGCTTTAATGTGTTCAGTATGGCGCTGGCTGATGAATGGGCCCTCACCTGATTGATAGGGCCAATTAGCGCCAGTCCTTTCTTGAATCGCTCTGGGAACAATAACCGCTGCTGCGCTCCAAATCCAAACGGTGACCGAATGCATAAAAGGAGGCTGTAACTGGATCAAAAGCAATAGAAATGAGCACAATGCTACAAAAATTATCTCACTGGGCTATTTGCTTTGATCAGTGTTTGCCGAACTGTTCGTCGATAAAGTGGGATTTCGCTCTTGGCTGAATGCTGAGAGCTCATTTTTCTTATTCTTTTCCTAAATAAGTAAATAAACAATGTTTAATTAATTTCTGAGAAAAAGCTTAAAGCATTAACAAAGTGTTTTTTTGAAAAATGTAAATATAATAGTCCTTGTTGCAATTACAATTACAAATCAGTAACAGTTCTTTCATTAATAAAGCTAAATATAATAATATATAAATATTAGGAAAAAAAACAATAACACAAAAATATTGCATTGGCAGCTAACAAAAAACAGATGAAGTGCCAAAACTAATATAAATAAGTAGGTTGGTAGGTAAACATACAAACAAAGCTAAATTGAAATACCTGACACAAAACTAACTGATTTGAAAAAAAAAAACCCAACATAAAATTAGTAGAACTTGAGCTAAAATTAAATTAAAAAGCAAAAATAAAAATTTATTACGTATATATAAGTACACACACATGCATGTATATATATCAGAAAAATATGTTATGTTTATATATTAAACATATTTATTTAAAATAAATTATATCAATATAGACATTCATTTATTTCTAAAAATACTGTATGTATATATATATATATATATATATATAATAAATACACAGTACACATACATATATTATGTAAACAAAAACTTTTATTTTGAATATGTTTACTCACGATCAATTGTTTGACAGTACCAAATATATTATAATATAATAAAATGTAATGTAATATAAATGTAATGTAAATAATAAATCTGTGTCAGAGAAATCATTACTTTACAAAACTAAATAAAATAAATTATAAATATTAGACAAGAAAATTTGTCTAAATTAATAAAACTAAAAGAAAAAAAATTATAAAAAGCACTTACAGAAGTACTAAAACCTAAACTAAAATTAAAAACCAAAAACATATATATAAAAAGGCAATTAATAGAAAAATAACAGTATATAAATCAGACTAAATATAATATAAAATGATTATAAATTTATATAAATAATAATTAATTTAATATTTTGCAATTATTAAAATAAATTATTTTTAACATGAAGTTAATGAAAAAACATTCCAGTTATGAAGTTTACCAACAGCATACTTTCTGGATAAAACAGCAGAGGATATGAAATGAAATAGTGTTATTTTAATAATTTAAAAAAAACAACAAAAAACTGGACTCTATGGTCAAAGATTGGCCTATTGGGGTCACAAGCCATATTTGATAATCTGTGTCTTGTGTTTGTATTTGAACAGTGCTGACCCTCGCTGTCTGTCTCCAGAGATGCTCTCTCATCTGACAGCTTGAGCCCGAGACGCTCAGCGCTCCAGACAAAAGGCTGCGTATGCAGATCCCATCAGCCACAAGCCATCATATCACTGACCCATGTTTACAATAGGGTCATAAAACATCAGAAACAGGAACATCCTCGGAGCCTGTAACTTACAGAAACCCTAAATCTTGCTGCCAGCCGGATGTGTGTGGCGCTGTGAGGTCAGCTCTTCCCCAGAGCCACACACACACCACACTAAACGCCTGCGTTTGACGCTTATGCGGATCGAAAGCGAGCATGTTCCCCACGACCCGACCACGGAGCGGATCTTAGCGTTAGTGACAGGCCTGTCCCTGCACCGTGAACACTGCTCTCCAGCTCATATAAACCACTTCTGTCCCAACAACACTTTTAGGATGCGTACCTTCAAGTAGCATGGAAATAGACAATGTCCAGGTCATATTTCAATAAAGATTTCACTCCAAAGTCAAAATAAAGGCATTTCTGCAGACGTTATTTGACCAGTAAGCCCCCTTTTTTTACCCAAATCTGGCTTCTTTATAATTTTTAAAAAAAGAAATTAATTAATAAGTATTGCAACATACATTCAGCTTTTTTTTCTTGTAATAATCAGTGTTGTTATTGTTAACCAACAAGCTATTAAATTAATTTCTACAAACTGAAAGAAGGCTGAAATGAAGTAAAATATTAATAGTAGATGAAAAATTAAGAAATATTAAATGTTAGAAAGGTTAAAAAGGTACAAAATGTAAGAAAAGGGTAAGAAAATATTGCCAAATATTGCCATATCAACTAATTGAAATAAGTTTACTGAAAACAGAAATAAAAATAAAGCTAAATAGAAATACAAAAAAAAAAAAAACGAATACAAAAAAGCACATACAATTCATAAAATGCACACTAAAATTTAAATCATGAAAAAAGCCAATTTAAAAATATTAAATATTATTCTAGTATGTAAATACTAAAATTACACTAGAAATAAATAAAATTCTCTAAAGTGAGGATTCTTATTATTTTAACAGTTTACATTTATATTTATATTCAATTATTATAAATATATAGCCTAGAAAACACTGTAATAAAAAAATAAATTGTAATAAAAAAATATGTAACAAAAAATATTAAATAAATGTACCATTAATGACAACATTAATAAAAGAAAAGCATAAAATAAATGCAAATCAATAAATAAAAATATCAATAAATATTCCATTATATAAATACCAAAATGGTAACAGTAATAATTTAAATGTTTAAAGTGACAATTTTCAAAATTTACATTAATATACAACTAATATAAATATTTGTGAACATAGTCAATATTAATAAAAGTTCTGTAACAAAAAATATGAAATACAAATAAATGTAATTGAAATAGAAAGAATTACAACACATAACAAAATTAATTTAAAAAAGAGCATAAAAATAAATGCAAATTCAAAACATTAAGAAATATTATTAAATTACACTAAAATAACACTGGTAATAATGAACATTTTTTAGTGATTATTCACATTGTCACAGTATTTTATATAGTAAAATAGTGCTATAATATGCATAAGAAACCCTATAATATACTAAAATATACTATTTATTAACTGTATTACAAATATACAGGAAATATTTTAATGACAGTTCTGTCTAAAAAATTATCGTTTTTAAAAAAGCCTTCATTTTCTAAACTAAGACGACATCAAAAGGCTAAGAAACAAAATATGACCTTTATATCTGTGACAGGTTTGACGAGATTCAGCCGTTTACAGTCATGCATCACTCCGTGAGTAACACCTCCTCAAGAGAAGAAGCTGAGAGAGAAAGATAAACATACAGCAGCGCTTCACAGCGTTAGCGGCTGGCAGGGAATTAGCCATCACTGATTGGGCTAAATGTAGTAAAGACTCAGTTCAAACAGGGTTAGTGTGTGAGGAGTGCAGGAACTGTAGTGTTACGCTGATGTCAATCAAACTCAGGCCCAACCTTCAGCTGAGAAACAGCCTTCAGAAAGGGGAGGAGGAGGAACTGAAGGACATGCATATCGAGATCCAACTACATTGTGGCCTATTTAAAACTTTCATTGAGACTGAAGGCTGAGAGAAGTACTATGTCTCTATCATTTATGTACGGAAGCTCGTTTCTGCCATGGAATAAAAAAATGTAAAAAAAAATTAAATGTGACTTTTTATCTCACATTTTGGACTGCTGAGACGTTCTGAAGATATTGACTTCCCCCATCCTCACAATTCTGGGCTTATATCTTACAGTTCTGAAATTAAGAAAATTGCAACTTTTCCTCCCAATTCTGGCTCTTCTTTTTTTTTCTCAGAATTTCAATTTTATATCTTGCAATTCTGAGTTTATATCCCATCATTCAGATATAAAATATCTTCAAACGTTGCCAGAAAAAAAAAAAGCAGAAAGTTGAAATGATTTTTTAAATAAATAAATATTTTTTTTTTTTAATTTTATTTACTTAATATTATTAATATTACAATTTTCCACACATTTTCATATAAATTAATACTTGCATATGACAATATTATTATATTATAAGTATGTGCAAGTGCAATTTACTTACAGTATATTTGATGAAAAACTGATAAAAAATTATATTAGTTTTCTTTATTTCTTAATTTCTATTATCCATTCTTTCTACAAAATTACAAATATTTAAATATCTAAAATCTACAAATATTTAACAAATATATTTTTATTTTAAAATTTATATATATATACACATGCACACACACACACACACACAGGTATATAGATATGGATATAAATATTTAAATATTTGTAATTTTGTAGAAAGAATGGATGAATTGTTAATAGATAAATAATTAAGAAATAAAGAAAACTGTAATAAAAATTTGTTATACATATATATATATATATATATATATATATACACACGTTTTAATTTTTATCAGTTGTATTTTCCCCATCAATATAATTTTCTAGCCTGTCACTCTTTTTTAAAATCCCTTAACTAACATTAAATACTTCCTTAATGACATCACCCTCCAATGACATAATGTTGGTGGTAACACAACAGCCCAAAGATCTATGAGTATTAGCAATGGTTCTGTCAAATTTTGTGTTGTTTTCTGCCATATATCACACAACAGGACTTCCATTCATATTTTATATAAATATGCCACGTGTCTAAGCACGTGTGCTCAGAATCAAGCGCAAGGCCGTGACTCCCCTCTAAATGTGCTCTGCAGTGAGGGATGGTAGGATAAGCGTCAGTCTATTTTTTTTTTTTTGTCCAAAGATGGTCAAGAGTTGTCAAGTTTGGTAACGATCATCAACCGCCTCCAGAGCTCCGGCACTAAAAGTAAAAAATGCAGGAGTGTAAAGTCTCTCTTTGGTTCTCAGGCTCATTAAAAGCAGTGGAGTTTCTTCATGTGGGACATGAAAGCATCCTGACTGGAGGAGGTAACCCGGAGCACTGGGCTCTGGTGGGAGATGGTTGCGAGCGCAGCTGCTTTCTGCCGTCTGGGTCTGTGATCTGACACGTCGGGGAGTTGAACTTCACAGCTCTGAGAGAAACGCCTTAGGCGTGTGAAAGGACCGAACGCGCTCCGCACATCTACGGCCTGAAATCAAACATGAACCGCACAACATCAGAGGAGGGCAAGCCGTCGCCGGACTGCACTCAGGGTCACGCTCAGATTGCTCATGCTTTCCACCCCGAGCGGGCGATGATTAAAACAATGACGATGAGAGAATAGAAACTTTGTGGTTTACTCACACCCACGTCATTCCGATCCAATATGATGTTATTTTCCCAGTGAAACACAAAAGCTTTCAAGTATTTGCATGTATATGAAACGCAGTCGAACTGCAAAAAGCAGCATAAAAGCATAGAGAGGGAGTCCTGAGCTCATATGATGGCTTTGCACGAGGAACGGACCGTTATGATAGATTCATGATGTTATGCGCAATATATCATTTAAAAGTTTGGGGATGGCAAATATTTAAAGGTTTTAAAAGAAGTCTCTTTTGCTCACAAAAGCTGCATTCATTTGATTGTAAACACAGTAAAAGCTGCCATATTTTTTGTTTTTAAAATGTAATTTACTCCTGTTATCAAAGCTGAATTTTCAGCATTATTATTCTAGTCACTATTCAGTGTCACAAATCATTGATATTTAGATTGGCTTGAAGTTTCTTCAAAATGTCTCCTTTTGTGGTCCACACAAATATAAGCAGCACTCAAACGGCAGGAGTGAGAGTAAACAGTTAAATCTATTACAAGTTTTTTTGCTCCAAACATACAGAGCATAATGAAGGTGCAGATGCAAAATTTCAGTCTTTGATTGTTTGGGAGCACCAGTGATTTTAAGAGCGGTACGCACATACTTCCATACTCCTCGGCTTTGAAGTCCCAGAATCTAATCTGTTTTCCATTTTCATTAACAATATAATGTTCAAAGAGACCCGTGGCTCCCTCGGGCTGCAGGAGTCAGGTCAACCTTGACACAGAGTTTACGACAGGGACGAAGGTCTCCGAGACCCGCTTCATTTGTCCTCTTTAAGAGACGATTTTGTGAAACATTAGCGAGGTCACCCTCAGCTCCACGAACATGATTCAGGAGGAATTACATAAGCTTACGTGACGTCAAACGCCTCCCGAGAATCTCGTAGTGTCTCTGAGCGTCGTCCTTCACCTCAGTCACTCCGAACAATTGGTCTTATCGAGAGGAACTCACTTCAGAAACACAGCGTCTATCTTGACTAAATCGTCTCATGCACAGAACTACACTCATGATCATAATCTTCATGCTGAACACACTGTGCACTTTATTTATCACACGACACATGTTATTGAATCTTACATGAGATTGGATGTGTATATAATTTATGGTGTCAGCTAAATATAAACAGCGGGCGCATTTCCAAAGGAGAGGCGCGGGACACGGCGTGAGCCGCTGGGAAGGTTGGTTGGAGTGTAACTAGTAACTATGATCTTGATCACAATTCCTAGTACTTTCACTTCCACCATTAAACAAACTGATTGATAATCTTCCCACTAAAAGATGCCTGATAAATCAAGCATGCTTTACAGTAAGTCACTGATTGTTATAGGAATAGTTCACACAAATATGAAATCACCCTCAAGGCCATCAGAGATGTAGACGAGTTTGTTACTTCAGATTTGGAGAAATGGATGCTCTGTAGTAAATGGGTGCCATCAGAATGAGAGTCCAAACAGCTGATAAAAACATCACAATAATCCACACCACTCCAGTCCATCAACTAACATCTTCTAAAGTGAAAAGCTGTATGTTTGTAAGAAACAAATCCATTAATGTGGATTATTGTGATGTTTTTATCAGCTGACAGCACTACTGCCACTACTAAACAACTGACGTAATTTCTTCAAATAAGATGAAGTAACTAACTCATCTACATCGTGGATGGCACAATGAGTAAAATCTCAGGAAATGTTCATTTTTAGCATTTTTCACTGACTTCACAAATGGAACTTTATTGTAATGTGATACCGTTTTTTTTTTTTCAGCTCAGGCATTTCTGTGCTTTTATCCTAGAAGATGATATGCTCTTGTTGTAGTTCCTGCTCTGTGCTGGAATGTGCTGTTGTATTTATTTAACTTTCAGATAAATATATGCATCTATCTATCACCGGTCAACTCTACCAGAGCAGCTTCACTGGCCAAGCATGAAAGCAATACGAGCGCTAGCCCAAACAGAGCACGGAAAGCATAAATTCATGAAGAAATATTTAATGAGGGAGAGAGCAGTTCACCTTTATCTGAGAAAAGAAGCACAACATCTCATTCAGTCACAGAGAAAGTCGAAAAAGAGAGCAGGGACTTTTGTAATTACTCATACTAGTTGTATATATTTTGTATTTCTGCCTAAATATGAAGCATACACCACAACACTACCCAGAATAAAAGCTCTCAACTTGACCTTAATTTCTTGTTTTACTGTACATGTACACTTGTATGATTTTTTTTAAACTCCCGGGATCATTACTTGTTCAGACTTGCAAAAATTAAGACATTTTAACACAACTTTAAATAAAAAAATACTAAAAGAACTGATGAAAATCTGCAGCATGGCATATGTTTGAAATGTTTATCAATAATTTATCATAATGTTTTAATAGACACACATGCTTTTAAATCCTTTTGCATCCTAGTTAAACAAAGGTATTTTTTTTCTGTATAGTATGCAGTATGTAAAAGTGAAGTCAGTGTTTTACACAATTACAGTACTAGTACACTAGTAAGATCAAAGGATGACAAGCATTAAAGCAGAAGGAAAAGAGACTTTCTGTCCAGACAGAGGAAGGCTCTTCCCTAGAGTTATGTCACCTTTACACAAGATAAAGTGAGCTTGAGAGACGTGCTGAAAGTTTAATATCCCAGGAGGGCTTGATCAGAGAGCGCAGGCATCAGTCAAATCTATACGCAGACACATGCCGCTCCACGTGTTCGGATGACCCGATCGCCCCACCGCCGGATTACGGGATATTTACAATAATTCACTCTCTTTGTCACCTGCCCGCCGGAGGTGAAATCATCCGTTATCCCGCTCGAGCTCTGACAGGGGCACACTTTTATTTCAACCAATCATTTCTTCATCTCCATCTGCCTCTTGCCTGCACTGCTGACTCCACTCTTTTGAACCAGCAATTTTCTTTTTTGCTTCTGGAAGCGGAGCCTGTATTTTTTAGAGTGTAATTCTCTCTGTCATTATTTCAAATAGGCTGGAAGTAAAGACAGGAGAGACAGAGACAGAGAGAGAAGCTGGAACAAAACTTATATGTATATAATACATATAACTAAGTGAAGTTACATTTATTTATATAGTTCTGCATCACAGACAGGGAAATAACTGTTAATGCATGCAGTAAAATGTTAGTGCGTGCAGTAAAACTGCAGGCATGTAGTAAAACTAATCAATTATGAAACAAACTCAATTACAGCCGCAACGACCATCTGTACAAGATAAAGTGTCATTATTCAGCTCAATTTAGTTCAATGTTGATTCAATTCAGTGTTAATTCCGTGAAATTCATAAATTAGGCTCAGTTCAATTTTAAGTGTAAAGCAGCTTAATGGTGTCATTGTTCAGCTCAATTCAGTTCAATGTTAATTCAGTTGTGTTCAGTATGACTGTCAATGTTGTAAAATTAGTCAGTTTCAGCTCTACAGAAGTCAGTGTCATTATTCAACCAAATTTAGTTAATAGATTAATTAAATTAGTTCAGTGAAGTAAAATTTATAAAATATGAACCATAGTCAGTTTCAACTATAAAGCAGCACTACAGAAGACAGTATTGTTGCTATTCAGTTCAGTTCACTTCAATGTTGATTCAATTTCGCTCAATAACTATCAATGTTGCCAAATTCATCAATTATAATCTCTATAAAGTAGTGTAAAGTAGTGTTGTTAATCGGCTCAATTTAGTGGTTTCCATTCAGTTCATTAACTGTCCATGTTATAAAACTGTTAAATTAAATTCTAGATATAAAGCAGCACTATTCAGCTAAATTCCATTCACATTTTGTTCTGTACAGTTCAATAAGTGTCAGTATTGTAAAGCGAGACTAATTCAATTTTAGCTACAAAAGCGACTCTAAAGCAGATGATAGATTTGGTATTCAGCTCAATTCAGTTCCAATTTTGTCGTCTTCAGACAGCGTCAGTGCAGTTAAATCAATAATATTACTGAATATTATTACATATATATAGCATGCAATGCACTTGATTTGACTTTACTTTAGTGACAATCTTTTCAGCTGGCTTATTATTTTTAAAATGCTAAATGGATGTCACTTGCTAAATTAAGCATGTTGAGGTCATGTGACAAGCACAATTCTGCTTAAAATGCTTATGCATAATGCATACTTTTTCATACAGCGCAATAAATACATTATATATGTATATAGTGTGCTTTTAGAGGCACAGTTTAGTATAAACTATACACAGTTTCAGAATTGGTAAAACTAAGATGCTGGCTTAAAACTCTCAGGAAGTCAACAAATGATTGAGTAACAAAATCAATGTGATCTCTTTTGTATTTGAACTTTATATGCTTAATAATTCAATAAGAAAATTCACTATTGTTGAATAGTTAGAAAACAGTATGTGTGCCTATAATTCTTCAGCTAGAAAATGAGAGCAATGGAAAAAGGGACAATGGCATGAAGAAAAAATTATTTTTCTGAAGAAAACTTGTCTTGACCACTAGCTGTCACTTTTGGAGCAATTCGATGCTCACAAACACCGCTTTAAATGAAATCGACCAATCACTGGAGGGGTTTGGAAAAATGAACCATTATAGATCGTTGTAGAGTCATTAAACAAACAAGGTAAAAATATATTGTTAACCTATGGACGGAGACTTCTAAAACCAAAATATGAACCTTTTATAACCCATAATATGGGCACTAATGCAAAATACATTATATTGAGGCCTGAGTTACATGCTAAAGTTGTGTTTAAATCCCTAGAAAGTACCACTACTTAAAACACAATGATACTTTTCAACAGATGCTTGAACGTGTGATGTTTAGGAGGGGTAAGAACTGAAAGCACTAATGTTACCATTCAGATAAACAGGTTTAACGTGGACAAACTGTTCGGAGAATGTTCCGTCTCGCCCGTGTGGTCGTCTTAAACCGGCAGGTGTTCTGCTTTCTTTTGGGTAACAAAAACCCTTAATAGTACGCCAACACAAAAGTGCCTTTGTGAACAGGCGGTCTTTTTTGCATTAATGGATGTGGTTCAGCACGTAAGCGAATGTGTGTGTGTGTGTTTTGGGTACTTTCACTATCCTCCAATCCAAGTCCAACAGGGTAAAGAACCCGTATACATCAAATAAAACTCAAATATTTAGAGCAAGAAATGAGTAACCGGGGGAAAATACTGGGAAGTGTGTCGTCTAGCTCAACACTCATCTCTGGATTCACGCCACGGAGAAATTCTGAAACTTCCCAAGATAGTGAAGAGATACGATTGCAGTCTTTGCTGAACACACAGGTTTGGCAGAAACATGCACACAAGAGGCCTGGCACACAGAGTCCTGTCTGTGAACACAATAAAGGCCACACTATCCAGACAGCAGGAGAATACAGCACGAGTCAAATAAAGGCAATTAGACTGAAAGTCTCCCTCCTTGTTTTATTAGTCGCTGCAAATCATTCCTGGAGAATCCAGTGGAAACAAACTGATAAACATTCCACACAGGAGCTCGTTTACAAGCTGCTGCTAACTAAACCTTCCACTTGTTATGACCGCAGAAATTAAAAAACAGAAAGGCTTGGAACGATGGCCAATGTCTGTCCAGCCCGCTGGAGCCCAAGCGCTCAGTTTAATGGAACTATATTACGATGTGGGATAGAGATATTGTTTTGTGAAAAATGAACCAGGATTGCTTAAAAAAAGAGCAATATTACAGTCATGGGTTGCATTAGAGGCTAACTTGGAACAAAACAGGGCTTAAAAAAATGTCCCGTTTAATACAGTTCAGGCTTTGAAAGATTTTTATTTATTTATTAAAATTAGAAAAAGCCAAAAGGAAAAAAATTATTTAAATACACCGACACAATAATTGATTGATAAAATGAATTTTTATGATTATAATGAAAAGTTTACTCTTAAAACATGTAGCTTAATATAAATAGTAAATAGTAAAATACTTTTTATTGTGATATTTTCCAGCAAACATGCATTACCATAATGCAAAATGTGTGTGTGTGTGTATATATATATACACACACACATACAGTGGGTACGGAAAGTATTCAGACCCCCTTAAATTTTTCACTCTTTGTTATATTACAGCCATTTGCTAAAATCATTTAAGTTAATTTTTTTCCTCATTAATGTACACACAGCACCCCATATTGACAGAAAACGGTTCAAAAAGAGTTTTCTTTTTGTTATGGAAAATTGTGTGTCTTATTTGATTTCTTCTGTATTTTGGGATGACATGCTTTTGTGAGATTTGATCATGCTTTTAAATTACATTTTATTTAAAATAATAACAAAAATCACAAAAACCAAACTAATTTAACCAAGTCACGGCACGCCTGTAAGTTTCGAAGTCTGCAAACTTCTTTTTGACTTTGAGACCGACTGAGAGAGATTCAGAGAGACGGCACAAAGGTAGAGGGAGAGCATCCACAGAATACATGCGAAGCTCCCGTTCCCACAGTCGAGCAGCATTTCATACAGAAACACGAGGTGAACCGTTAACACTGTAGGAATGATACAATATTGGGCAGTTGCGTGCAAAACCAACGAGAGACGTAAACAGATTACAGTGCATATACTCCATTTATTAAGGTAAATGGCTTTTAAATGAAAACAGCACTTGTGGACGGGTTAGTGATGCCTGTTTTTAAGAAATCACAAGGGGCGGGGGGCAGTCGAGAAAATGTGTGTGCGCAGAGAAACAGAGTGGTGCTTTATTAAACATCTGGGAGTCATCAGTTTGCTGCAGCGCTGTACTGAACTCAGCTGTGAGTGCAAACGCTGCTCTTGTTTTCACTGCTGCCTGCTTCACATCTACACAACACCTTCCCATAGGACGCATACAGTATGGCAAGCTATTTTAACATTTAACCCCTACTATTCAATGCCCTAGTACCTATTTTAATGCTGTAAGTACTTATTTTGTTAAATACTAGCATCTACTTCATTAAGTACAAGTCAATGTTCATTAGTGCTTATTCCTGAGCTACGTTTATTTAAACATACTGTGTACTTATTCAGTTCTTATTGATTAGATACTAATTAACATGTAACAATTCGACTGTTACTAGTAACACATTTCAAATTTTTGACATTGACTTCTAAGGGGATCTGTCATTCAGTTCAGTTGACATACTGACTAGTATTTATTCTAGTAGCGACTACCATCTTTTTTAAAAAGTACTAATAAGTATTCGTTAAATGCTAGCACTAATTAAGTACTAGTATTTAATAGCTCTATTATGGAATAGATATTTATTAGGTACTAGTGTGTATTTGTTAGACACCAGTATCTACTAGTACCTTTTATAAACTAAATGTTGAAACGGCTTGCCATACACAGAGAGCTGTAAAGCATGACCTCGGACAGAGCATGTGCATGCAATAACTGAAAGGAACCAAAGCACAAAATCTTGGTCTAAAAGTTCAATGCAACTGCAAGAAAACTTTGTTTGTCTGCGGTCACCGTGTTTAATGCGCTCATAAACACACGGCTCTGCAGGAGCAACTGCGGCTGTGCAAATTCACACTTTTCATTGTCGTCACTTACTGACGTTAATAATGCAAAGAATTGGCTGGTTGACGTTAAGCGTGGCCATAAATGGGAGTGGAGTGAAGCGGTTCACTGTCTGTAATGAGATGCATGCTTGGCAGGCAGTTTCCTGTGTGGTGAGCACGCTTTACGCACGGCACGGTGAGAGATGACGGGACGAATATATCCGAGACGTTTGGTGGAAGCGATTGAACAGCCACTCGCCGGTATTAGAGCTGAATTGTTCGCCAACTCGGCCTGCGTGAACCCGATGCCCTGCTCGCAAAATATGACGTTAGGATTTTATTGGAGCAAGGTTATTCAGTACAGAACAATATTTCTAGCCGTGCTTTATTAAAGTCAACAGCTAGTGGAATTATTAGGGTGTTTGTACGGTGTATGATATTTTTGATATTGTTTGAAAGCACACACCCTGAAAGCATGTCGTAAAAGTAATTAATTGCCATGTTAATCTGAGTTTTTATCCTGCCGCAGAGAGAACTTTGACTTTACCAGTCAAATTTTGTCACCTTGCACTGCACCCCCCCAAAAAAACACAATTAATTTTAAATGAAGAAAATAAAATATTTAATTGCAGTAGGTTATTTTATAATACATTATTGCAGATTAATTGTATTTACTGTCATAATTATTCTGTTTAGTACACATAGATGCATGCACATCCACATATAGAACAAAATATTTGTATAGAATATTTTTATTTGATAGAAAATATATCTAGAAAATGGTTGGTGATCTGTAAGATTACAGCACTTCTGCTCACCATTTATTTGAACAAAAATACAGGAAAATTCAGAAACATTATTACAATTTAAAATACCTGTTTTCTGTTTTGATATGTTGGAAATTAAATATATTCCTGCGATGCAAAGTTGAATTTTCAGCATCATTACTTTAGTTTTCAGTGTCACATGATCCTTTAGAAATCATTCTAATATGCTGCTCAAGAAACATTTTATTATCATCAATGTTGAAAACAGCTGTGTTGCTTCCTATTTTGGGGAAAACCATGCTACATTTTGTTAATCGATTTATTGCATCCTTACTGATTAAAAGCATTCATTTCTTACATAGACAACCTTTTAGAACCTTTTGCATTATATTATATAAACACCAACATAAAGGCATTCACATCCCTAAGGTAAAAGCAATCATTTGTGAAAGAAACTCATGTTTCTGGGGTTCCTCTCAATGCACTATGAAGTCCAACATGTTCGAAGAACAGAAGGAAAAAAAAAAAAAAACAAGGGAAAGGAATTCTGTGTCATGACTGAAGCGCTGAACTCGGCCGAGTTTTTGATGTGGCCTCCACAAACAGGCTGCCAAACTACAAGAGGATGATGCGTTTCATAATGCGCGGCCTGTCTCTGGGGAGCGTCTGCTCTCGGGGGACAAAAACGCTCACGTACATCTATTCATTATCAAAAGAGCTGGGCTATATTTGTACTCAATCCGTGTCACACCGCCTCGCACACACGCACACGCTCGCAGCTGAGGGCTCTGGCCTGTTGTCCATCAAATGGCCCGGAGACAAACACAATCTGGGGTTATGACATCAGAGCAGGCCACTGTTAGATCACACGTCACCGATTCACCACATGTGCTCCCATCACAAGAACATCATGGGAAAATGACCAACAGCTCCAGAGCACTAGCTCTGTGAAGACTTCAAAAGCTTTAAACAATTACTCGATCTTTGTCTGGAACTAGATCAATATGTTACCAATATAGTCCTTAAACTAATGATAATCCTAAAAATAAACAAATATTAATATATATAAAAAAAATTGTTTAGATGTTAATAAAAATGTTATTTATATATATATATATATATATATATATATATATATATATATTATACACACGCACACACAAAAAAAAATACAGTAAAGATAAAAATTACGTTTTATATACTTTTTAAAAATCATTTAAATTAACAAATAAACAAAAGAATTGTGTGCATATCTATGTGTATATATAATGTGTACACACACACTCTACATACACACGCACACAAAGAAAAAACCCTTTTATTGTTTAACTGTTCATTTAAAAAAAGAAGTAATTTTTGTATATTACATATACTGTATATACAGCTCTGGAAAAAAAATAAGAGACCACTGCAATTTACTCCTAAATCAGTATCTATCTGAGTATTCTCAGCTCTCTAAGCATTTCATGCCAGTCTTTGTTAAATTTCTACACAAACATACTTCATTCTGTTTATTGAGGTACTTA
>JAUCMR010000091.1:622103-633796 GCA_032357425.1 Enteromius argenteus
CCATTAAATATCTTACTGTTCTAAAACTTTTGAACAGTAGTGTATATATATATATATATATATATATATATATATATATACTGTGTATATATACACACACACACACGTAAATGTGTATATGTGTGTTTACACATATGTATGTTTATGTGTCAGTGCCTAATTATAAAATTCATTCAGTTAATTAATTTATTAAAAAAAATAATTATACAAAAAGGCAATCACATGTAAAAATAAAAAAATAAATAAAAATAATATATATATATATATATATATATATATATAAGATTTAGAAATACTGATACAATAATTAAATGAGAAATATATTACAAATTGTATGTGTGTTTTCTTTATAAAGACACACATATATATTTTACTTTATTTTTTATGTACTTTCTATACACTTTCTCTATTATATAGATTGTATAGAAAGGTACATAAAAATAAAATAAAAGTGTGTGTGCCTTTCCAAAAGAAAAAGAAAACAGGTACAAGAGGTACTGTTGTTATTTTACTTTTAAATATATTTTAGCAGAGCTATAATGTTGTATTAACGGCATCCAGGAGCAGAACTATTTGCTTTATAATCCACTGCAAATAACAGTGAAGATGTCACGAGGTCACATGAAGTCTTTGGGGAGTGAAAGGGCAACAGTGCAGATGGATTTGGCGTTCTCTCAAAGCTGATTGGAGGAACAGAATTAACACGTCCATCATTTACCCTTGGGGTTTAATGGGAGTCGCACTGAAAGGCCTCGTGGATGATGGGATTGCTGGGTGGAAGTGAGACAAAAACAATGGGAAAGGGTGAACAAAGCATCTCTGGCTTGAGTTAGTACTATCACATGGGCATGAGTCATTTGTTCTCTTATGCTAATTCATCACATCATGTGTGATATATCCCATTTGTTTGCACAAAACCAGTTATGCTGCAGCTTGCGACTGTTCAAGATGTTTTCTGAAACATCAGGATGACATTCACAAAAAATCTGAATCTTACAAATCTGGTCAAAAACAAACACACTAGTTAAAAAAAAATCTAGTCAGTACATGTAATTACACTATAACATAACACAATAACATTAATTAGACAACTATTAATTACACAAATGTTATAATAAATTAACTAACATATAACATTAATATTACATTATATTTAATTATTTATTATTATTATTATTATTATTACATACTCTAATTACATTATTACTTATGTGTTAGTAAATTTTTTTCTTTTATTGTGACATAGTATTATGTTTAAAACAGAATATTTAAATTAGAGCATTTTATGTATGCATGTGTGTATATATATATATATATATATATATATATATATATATATATGTGCATATTAAAATTTAGCTGTAATGGTTTTTATTGGCTTATAAAATAATATAACAAATACTATCATGATGTATGAATATTTTAGCAAATATAGATATTTTTGTATTCATTTTTATAATTACCACATCAAAATGTAAAAATATATATATATTGAATAAATGAATAATAAATGTAATTATATTAATATTTATTAAATTAAATAAGAAATTATAATATAAACAAATATTTAAAATGAATTCAATTTAACTTGATTTCAATTTATAGATAATATATAATATATTTTAATTTAATTCAAATACCAATGTAATAAAAAGCAAATAAATCATTCAGAGACATTAAAACAATGAGAATTTTCTATATGAATACGTTTTTTTTTTTTTGCATTTTATAGAGAAAGAAATATGACCATTCTTAAAACTTGTTTCACTTATTGCACATAATGACAGCTGTCCCTCACAGCCTGTAAATAACATCAAAAAGCAGCCTCAAAGCTAACCTAAACTCAATCACAGAGTGAGAGTGAACAAGACTGGACAGGAAATCACCCACTGGACCAATCAGGACAGGTTTAGGAGTCACGAGAGCCGACTGACGTCAGCACAGAGGTGTTGTGTGACCTGCATGCAAATGAGAAGGGTTCGTTATTCAGTCATCTACACCGAGAGCTTTCCTAACCAACAGCTTTGTGTCATGCAGCAGCTGCAAGTGTTTCCCATTAACACCTTCTGGAATCAAAGTTCCCTCTCCGAGACGCTCCTCGTGCGCTTTGCAACAGGTTCTGCTCAATACAAGCAGGGAAACTCAGCCTCTATTTTAAGTGACGTGCATTTAAATTTATTTATCTGATGAGTACATTAATATCATCAATCTGCGGTCGCTGCAAAATCTTGAGCGGCATTCCTCCGGCATCCAAACACTTACTTCACACATTCTTCAGATTGCAGCCATAATGTTTCTCAGACCGAAGAATGGTGGAATAACTGCCTTGATAACCACGGCCAATCGTCTCCTGAGCCCCCACGGTTACAGCATTAATAAATCAATAAAGAAGCCTTCAGAAGCCTTGCGCTGTGGACAAGCAGAAACGCAGCAGTGGGCTCGAGGAGCCTGGATAAATGAGCCCTTCTGACAAGACCGCATTGCTCTTCAAGCACTGGGCTGGAATTACAGCCTCAGTATTCTTGAAATTCATCAAAAGCATTTTTTGCAATGTTCCCACAACTTCCAAAAACAAATGCGACCCGAGTGACCTCATGAGTTCTGATCTTAATAATTCTTTTATTACGGCTTCGAAATGACAACTACGCAATTGTTAAACTACAGTTGAAATCAAACTTTTACTTTTGGCTAAGTTTAAGCCACACATAGATTTGTGTAAATTCCAGTGGTCAAATGATTTGTGGCTTCTCAGTTTTCTGTATTATTATAGTCACCTATAGTCAATGTCCACAAAACTGGAAGACTTTCTGAATGTAAGCAGTGGCCTACTGTAAAAGATGTGAAAATAAGAATTAAGGAGAATCAATAAATTATGACAAATGTACTGCTATCGTGTAAGTAAAACGCAATCATGTAATCAAAAGAGAAGTAGTCTGATTATAAATATTTTAAAATGTAATCTAATTACAAGTACTTCATTTTTTTTGATAACATAATCCTGATTAAATGCAATCAGTTACCACCCAGCACTGGCTGGGTTTCATTTATTTGCACATGGCCTTTTTTCACTCAGTTTCTACTGAACGTGACCTGTATGTGTATGTGTGTGTGTGTGTGTGTGTGTGTATGTAATCAGATATACATCAGACATAATCATGATTGATCATTGTATACAATATCAGCCATTGGTGTGTCATTTCAGAAAAACGTGTGCACATCCCTATTACTGTCATGTAATATATGTAGTGTTGTTGTAATGCCTAAATGTGACAATTAATTTAAAATAACTAAAATTCATCACATTTGGAATTTAAAACAATACTGAGGTTATCCTAATGTTAAGGAGTTATTTGCGATTATTCTGTAGGATGATTCTTTACAAGTTTTCAAGAGTTTGTTCACCCAAAAATGAAAATTTTGTCATTAATTACTCCATTAATTAAAGACCTTTGTTCATCTTCGGAACACAAATTAAAATATTTTTGATGAAATCAGAGAGCTATCTGACCCTCCATAGACAGCAACACAACTGAAATGATCACAGATCCAGAAATGTAGTAAAAACATCTGTAAAACAGATGTGACATCATGTGGATCAACTACAGTTTTGAAACACTAGGAGAATACTTCTAATAAAACAGAAATAGCATATCATCAGCATACCATTCTTCTCCTGTGACTTATGTCTTCCGCCAACCCTCAAGAAAAATTGGAAATACAAAATATTCTTAATTGTAGAAAGTTAGAAAATAAGAAGAAAATGGGACTCGAGAAGAAATTTCTTAAGAATGTTTAATGAATCCGGCCCCTTGCCTTTTATAATGTTCTCAAAACATAAAAAACTAAATTTATTTTCAAGTTTATTTTGTTTTTTTCTTAAATGTTAAATGGATTATTTTTACATTACCACTTGTTTTAAAACATTCAAAACTGATGTTACTATAATGTTTGCAAAAGTATAAAATGCAATGTTTCTTAAAGAATCATAACCAAAAAACAACAAAAAAGACATGGATGTTTTGAACGTTGAGAGAACATTTTTAGAACCTAATGGGAACGTCAGCAAAACGTTCTTGGAACATAACTTGGTTGTGGAAAAGATGTTTAATAGTTAATAGTGACTAAATAACAAAACGTTTTAATGCTACACAAAAACAAGTTGCATTGCAGAACACAGAAAGTCTCATTATGCTACATCAACAAACCAATTAACAGGCTCTAGGAAATGTTTGTTTCTATGCGTGAGGTTTGGTAATGCAATATTACTGAACTCTGGCACTCTTGGCAAACACCTGTAAGAGGCAGCCACCCTTTCCGATAACTCCAAAATATTACTCGCTGCCAACCGCGGCGAGGTTGATTGACCCGTTGTTTCCACACATGAATCCCTTGAAAAAAAATGCACAATCCAATATTTTCAGTTGACCAACACTCTGCGTCTGGCGATGCACAATACACTCGAAACGCCTTGAATTTCAGCCCAAATCCTATAAAAACCTGTTTCTTGTTTGGACTAAATGGAGCTAAGCCACATTCTCCATGTGTTTCCAGAACCAGGTTTTGGAAGAGGTTAACACTGTTGTTTGATGTTTTCGTTGGGTTACACTGCAGCCAAGAGCTCTGCCGCTCGCTCAAACTCTTTAACTTTACAGCAATTTAGCTGATACCTAGCAAACGAATGTGAAAAGTTGACCCCGGCTGACTTCTAGCTCACACTCCAATACAAGCCGTGTCATCTCAAATTAGACAAAAACATGAATCCTTTTATAGGAGAACAAATCAAAACGTGAACCCGGCACCGTTGCTTACAGCCTCAAATCCCAACACAGACAGCTCCTACAAAACAAGAAGGTCATCAAAAAGAAGAAACGCAGAGGGTTCGATATTTATAGCTTAACACCAAAGCCTGACAGACACTGTCAAACAGCGATAAAAGTCAGATGCTTTGTCGACACTCTCGGGTTTTTTCACTACGTTAGTATTTGTCCTTACTAAAAAAAAAAATTATGCTTGACTAAGTGTCTCACATTTCTGACAGTAGTCCAGGAGAGTTTGGATTGTGTTAGCATAATTGTGAAGGGGCCTGCAAACATTTCATAGAGACATGGAAAACAAACTGACAGGAAGAGGAAGGAGGCCAAGATTCTCCCTCACTGGGTTATTTGACTTGTTGTCCGACTGGACGTCCAGCGATTCTACTCCATTACACGTCTGTCTGTCCTGCTGGCACTTCGCGAGAAGAGCAATGTAAACATGGTGTCTGAAAATGTTTCTTCTTCCCATCCCAAGTGCAGCTGTGGAGCAATTTTGGATGTTTTGGATAGGGGCGAAATGAAGACGAGCCAAAGGAACAAGAATCTCTGGATGTGAAAGACACGGTTGGACAGCTCGCAGGGGTTATCTGATGATTAATGGACTGTGTGTGTGAATGTCCACCACTGCCAAAGCCCTCTTTACACCGGCTTTGTTTACACTGATCACTTCCACACGCCAACTTGAAGATCGGAGGACGTCACGGACACTAATAAAAAGCAAAAGGTAAGAATGAAACGAGAGATTATGCTAGCGAATGAATCATTCTTGCTCACTGGCTCATATTTTGTTCACCAAGGTCTGAACGAGATCAACAAACTGCATGAACCTGGACATCTGATTCATGACTGTCACGTGTCACTATCGGTCATAACAAGCAGACAAAGAGAGCGGAAGAATTACAAATGTGTAAAATTGACTGATGACCACAGACAATTAAAGTGACACGAGGATGCTATTGAGACTTAATTATGAATTACTTTGGACTATTATTGTATTTTTCTACAGCCTGAAGTCAAGCTGAACAGTTTACAAAATGGAAGGGCAAAAACTGACAGATCTATGCCCTTATTTGTCAATGATTTTGATGGGGTATAAAAAGACTCTTAAGAACCAATTGAATGAATGATTCATTGACTCACTCTCATCACACACACAGACAAAACTTGGTTGTAACGCTACAATCCAAGAAAAGGACCACTGACGAATCTGTGAATAAATCTGAATGAATCAATTTGGTGAACAGGTTCATAGGTTTCAAATCACTTGATTGAATCAAAACATGTCCAAATGAACTATGTGCTCGAACCCCTAATTAATCTTTTTGGCGAACAGAACAACCTGGAGAAAGAGCCACTAATGAATAAATCGGATTGAATCAAACACCTTCAAAGGATTCAAGTCACTGAATTGTATCAGAAACTGTTCTCAAATGCGATGAATTGAATAAGAGCAATGTAATGAAAATAATGAAAATGGCGAATCAGTGAATGAATCTTTTTGGTGAATAGATTCAAAAGGATTCAAGTCAGTGGACCGAATCAAAAAATGAACTAAATCAATCTGAATGAATCTTTATGATGAACAGATTGGAAGGATTCGATTTACTGGAATGAATTAAAAAGTTTTCAAAGGTGATAAATTAACTTGCAAATAGGGTGACTCACAAATCTGTGAACGAAACTGAATGAATCTTCTGGGGAACAGGTTCAAAAGATTCAAGTTAATGGATTGAGTCAAAAACTGTTCTCAAATGCAATGAACCGAATAAGAGCCACATGCAGAAAGAGTCACTGACAAATCAGTGAACAAACCTGAATTCCTTTTATTTGATGAAAAGTTTCAAGAAATTAAATCCCAGTACTGGATTAAATCAAAAACTGCTCTCAAACGTGATGAATTAAATAAGAGTAACCTGTAGAAAGGGACAGTGACGAATCAGTGAATGAATCTTTATGGTGAGGAGATAAAAAAGACGTCAGTGGATTGAATAAAAATCTACTGACAAATCAGTGAATCAACCTGAATGAATCACTATAATGAACCTTTTTAAAGGAGTCAAGTGACTGACCAATCAAAAACTGTTCTGAAACACAACATAAATAAGAGTAACCTGTAGAAAGGGTCAGTGACAAATCAGGCAGTGAACCTGCATGAATCTTTTTGGTGAACAGATTCAAAAGATTCAAGTCACTGGAATCGATCAAAAGCTGAGCTCAAATGCAATTATTAATCAAGTAAGAACAAGCAGAAGAGCCGGCCAAATCAGAGTTCGTCAGTATGGTGAACAGATTCAAATGATTCACGTCACTGGAATGAATCCCACACCACTATCCCCAAAAGCAACGATCTGAATAAGAGTAACCAGATCCTAAATTTCAGTTCAGATGGTGGTTGACGCTCCAGTTATGGGTAAGAACCAAAGCCCGAGGCTCTCGAAGGCGGCCACAGGAACGAGGAAATGGCTTCCACATGGGTCCACCTCTCTCTCGCACCTCACTTCCTCTCGGACTCAAAACAACGTGCCCAAAAATCAAGACCAGACCACAAGTATGACGATTAATAGTACTATGTGCTCACTATTAAGGGCCAGATGGAGCTGGTTTTCAATTTAACGCACATTAAAGTGATTTTGGTCAGAACAAAATGCCAAAAATGGGCAATTTTGAGTTCATGACCAATACTAATTAGTTTCCACCATGATTCCTCAATTAGCACATTCAAATATGTGGTGATATTCATGAGCGCTCATCTCGAAAACACATACACTGTGACAAGAAAGCAGCTTAAAACGCTTAAGATGTCTTGAAAACCCAACAAACCTGCAAACTCAAGAAATGAGAATCAAAGACAATACATGCTACGTTTAACACATGTGCTGTTTTGTATAACCAGGCGGAAATGAAAATAAAACCGATTTGCCAAGCAATTCATTAGCTTTTGTTGAGTAGCAGGCATGTTTTGTGGGCTAACAAAACTTGCTTACTCGGTTAAGACAACAGCAGCAGAAATCTGGATGAGTCACTGTGGCACTGCAGCGTGAATTAATCTGCCGAACGCTGCGTTTGGAGCGTGAGTGTTTATCAGGATCGCATTAGCACACACAACATTTGCTGAGGATGAGTAGCTGCTAGCGTGGAGCAAACCCCTACCCTCGATCCCAAACGCCAAGCTAGATATCTGCAATATGGCAATCTGTTACATGGCACAGTGTGTTAGAGACAATGCCAGTGAAAAATGTTTTGAGGCCTTTTTGTGACAAAGGGAGATAATTAATCCAAGTAGAAAATACACCATCCTCACGTATTTTGGGATGAAAACACTTGATTTAGCTGTTCTAGCATGAGCAAAGGTCAATTAAGGCATTGTCGGCTAATGTGATGTTTTCTGATGTTGCTATTTGTCATTCATATACATGTGTGGAAAAACTAAACAACAACTTATATTTTAAATTATAAAAAATATATATTTTTTTAAATCTAAAATATTTAACATTTTACATAATAATTATTAATCATTTAAAATATAATAAATATTATCATGAGTTTTTATATGAAATACAACCATATACCATCAGGTCTAGCTTTATAAATAATTTTATAAATATTTTAAATACTACAGAGAGAGAGATTAACTGGTATTTATTGATATAATTTCTTTATAAATATTACTATCATTATCATCATCCATTTTAAATAATTTAATTTTAGATGCAGTTTTAGATAAATGTTTCTTTTGTCATGAGGTAAAAAAAAAATTCATTATAAATAATCACACATATAATATAAAATAATTATTACATTTAATAATAGTAACCTTTCCAATAATAAAAATATATATTTTTTCATAAATTTTACAGCATATACAAAAAACAAATATAAATAAATAAATAATAATAATAATAATAATTGTTTTCTGCCCATATATATATATATATATATATATATTTTTTTTAAAGGACCTTGCAGTTGGATGATCTTGGACACGGTGTTGTAATATTCAATTAATGATAATGTCAAACCATAAAAGAAATGCCAACCCTGTTATTTCTCAACATATATTAACATGCATTCATTTAGTTTGAAATGGCACTATGTAATTAATACTTAAACAGGGTCTTACAGAAAATTTTAAATATTAAAATTTTACAGTAATTTCAAATAAAAAATGGCCTTTTCAAAAACGCAAATAGCGCCGATTATACAGAATGAGCCATTTATAAGATCACTAGGGTCTTTTTAGTGATTCTGACAGTACAGACAAAATTGTCCATCTTAAAGCACGCCAATCCCAACAGTCATCCACATTTCTGTTGCTCTGGCAAGCGCCGAAACCTTCCCACAAGCCATCGAAGTGATTGCGGGTCTAATTATTAGCGAGGCTCAGTTTCACAGAGGTTTGGGGCTCGGTTCGCTCTTAAGCTTGAGAAAACTCTGCTCTCGCCGAGGGACCATGTGAGAAACATTTAGACGCATGACGTGAGAAGAGCCAATTCACAGCCAGCTCTGGTAATCTATCAATCTGTAGTCACCTCCAAGTGCGAAGTCTTACACAACGGCCTTTAATTCGCAACAGCGCTTCAGCGACAAAAAAAATTAGCACGAGAAGGTGAAAGACGGAGAGAAAAGCAGAGATGTCGGACCACACAGAGCGCGGCATTGGACCAAATATCCGATTGCATCTCTGTTGCCTGCCGAAGCCTGAATCTTCTGAGGCTTTCCTCTGACCTGATTTCAGACGTGCAAAACACTCGCTCTCTGCTGAATGCGGTTTGTGTTGCAGACTGATGTTGAAGCAGCAATTAGAGCACCGCAAGGAAAATAGTTAGAGAGAGGTGTCAGTCAAAACCCTGGTGTCTGACCAAAAAGAACAAACTGCATGAGCCGTATCTCTAAAAGACAAGCTCAGAAACATGCAGACTAAAGCTACTTCTGATTACATGAGAATCCTTGGACCTGTGAAAGCTGACAGTTCAAAAAAGCATAATTTTTATAATGAATATATGATGGGGCACAAAAGTCTGAGGTCACAATGACTAAGTCTAATAAGAAGACAGTCAAAAGATAATAAGAATGATTAAATTAATTACTACAAAAATATTTATAAGAAATTATTATAGGTCAGTAATCAAACGCAAGTCAATTGTGAAGTGTACATTGCATGAACATTTACATCATACTTACATTACTGAATGAATGAATAAAGATGTATGATTTTAAACATATAAACGTAAAAATAAACCAGCCAACTAAAAATTACTAAGAAATATTTTAAATTCTGCATTATTTACAAGATTAGTAATCAAGTGTAAATAATATAATGAAACATAATATGAAAATTTTTTATTGCTGATCTATTTTGTTGTAAACTGCACATAGCATGAACATTTATATTAATAAAATGATAATTGCATTACTGAATAAATAATGATTTTAAACATTAAAAAAAATAATTTTAAAGAAATATTTTAGATTCTGTACTATTTACAAGATCAGTAATCAAGTGCAAATAATATATTATATAATATAAGGGGAAAAAAATGTTATAAATATAATTCAGGTCTATTTTGGACCCCACTATTTATTGCAGCAAATGAAAACAATTTATTTTAATATAATGCTAATATAATTACATTAATGAAGTCTATTTCTCATGGGTGTATGATGTGCAGTGAGTCTCACTCCATTAAGAGCGGAGCAGGAATTCAGTTTTGTCTAATGAGCTTGATGCTGGAGGCTCGTGAACTGATGATGTCAGTGAGAAAAGCAGAAAGTGAAAACATTAATTGACAGAACGACTGCAACACAGCTGCTGCAGAGGATGGTGAAGTTCCTCCTTCATCTCTCACAGATCTGCATGGGTTAAACGTCTTAAAAAGGTAGTTTTCTAACTGCAATCATAAGGCATGATAAATATCCCTTGATTAAAATTGCATTGGACCCAGAAATAAATCATTAAAAAAAAAAGTAAGAAGTTTGCATTTGAAGGAATCACTATTATACTTCCATTTTAACTACAGACAAATCACTTCCATTAAATTAACTCTAAAACAAGAAAGCTAAAAGGGTTCATCTGCTATAACAATGCTTGCATGACTAATGACATATTGCCTCAGCTCACACAAAAATTAACTTCTTTTGTATTTCTTTGTTCTATAGCACTTTTCCAGACACGGTTGGAAACTCCAACTTTCTGACTAGAATAGAGTGCAGCACTTAAAGAAACATGACTAGTTTGCATGTAAAAACTAATAAATAATAATAATAAAAATAGTAAATGAATGATACGATAGCATTAATAAATCAAATAAAAATACTGTATACTTAACATTTTAAAATGGAAAAATTACTTAAATGACTAAAAAATATTTAAGACATAATATAATAAGAAAAATGCAAAAATAAAATAAAATGAAAAAAAAAAAAAACAATAAATAAAAAAAATACTGCTTGTCTATTTTGGATCCCACTGCATACTTCAGTGTATGAAAACATAAATTTACATTTTTCATTATTCATTTCAAACATTTCACAACAAAGATATTCATAAAATAGAAATTTATATATAAACTAAAATATAAAATTATAATAAATTAATTAAAAAGCATATACAATTAAATAAACAAATATTTTGCATCTATACTTTTTATTGATTAATTTATTATAATTGATTACATTTTAGTCCTTCTATATATATATATACACACACACACACACACAGTACTGTGCAAAAGTCTTAGGCCACTAGGATTTTCACCAACAAAAAGTGGTTTTAAGGTTATTGTTATTTGGGTTATTTCTTTTATATCTTTTGCGGTAGCGTGTCAGTTGGAAATATCAGTTTCCATTTCCAAACATTATTTTTGTCATTAATTGTAATAA
>JAUCMR010000091.1:644307-669838 GCA_032357425.1 Enteromius argenteus
CAAAAGGGTGCTTCTACTAAATACTGAGCAAAGGGTCTGAATACTTAGGACCATGTGATATTTCACTTTTTCTTTTTCAGTAAATCTGCAAAAATGTCAACAATTCGGTGTTTTTCTGTCGATATAGGGTGATGTGTGTACATTAATGAGGAAAAAAATGAACTTAAATGATTTTAGCAAATGGCTGCAATATAACAGAGTGAAAAATTAAAGGGGGGTCTGAATACTTTCCGTACCCACTGTAGTATGCTACACAACCAGAGCACACTGCATAAGATATTATAGCCAATTCAGTATAATACGATGCATTAAACATAGTAATGTGCAGCATTCAAACAACATTTTGTAGTATGTTGAGCACTGTGGGATATAATTCATTTAACATACTACATGTGTGAAAATGTGCCGTACTCAACCATCGCTCACATTCTATAGTAGGCCAAAGACATTGCGGGATATTAAATCCAAAACAACCAGAATATTTGGCATAGGATACTGCAGTCTATAGGTTAATGCAAAGTACTCAACATACTACACGTGTCAAAATGTGCAGTATACAACCAGGACACATTGAATTGGAAGTCCCAGAATGCAACATGCTAGACTGTCAATTTCCGATGGAATTAAATCATGATACAAATTAACCATGATTAACAACATCTTGACTTATTACTGTATTATATCAACACAATATTGAATTACTACTCTATCACACTGCCTAAAGTTTCGTCTTTTATATTAATATGCTAAATTCATATTTTAAAATAATGCTTCATAAAGCAGTATAGGGTTCAAACAAGTACACCAGCAACCTTTTGATTGAGTACAGTACTTAAAGAAAAATATACTAGTGTGCAAACAGCATGTACGTTCCTAATTTACATAGCTCTAAAATATACACTCTGTATAAATATTAGCATTTGCTGGATAACACACAGACACACAGCCCTTCATTCCACCCTCTCCTCCAACATGCATTCCACAATGAGATTATTAAAAATGTTTTCCTTTTTTCCGCTCCGCAGAGGAGCCTTGTTTGGCTCGGGCTTGTTGCGGTGACCCAGAAATCCATTTTAAACGTCTCATGAGACGCCAACTTCTTCAGCGTTATCGCTGAGCTGACAAACATTCCTCTGGCTCAGATTGATGCCCGACTCAGAATAGCAGCTTGCACACGGTCCTGTTCGAAGGTGTGCACGAGCGTACAGGTATCAATTGTAGTCAATTATCACAACACGGAACAATTTAACTGCAGTAAATTCAATGATATTACTAGCGGGGCTCATTAACCATACAAGTCATTTACGATTTAAAACCAGTTTAAATTGCACATCAAGATTAAAGAAAGCAGCTCATAATTCACTGCATTTACACTAAAAGTGGTAAAATTAGAGTGGAAACCTGAGGATAACATGTTCAAAAGCCTCTTGTCTAAGCCATGGAAATGTTGAGAGTGAGTGGATACCCTTTAAAAAGTATTTATCTTGGACAAACTTCAATGGAAAGCGAGTTTGTTTCCAGGTGGGTGGTGTTTCACTCAGGCTAGAGCTCTTCAATCCATTAAACCTGACATTAATGTGGACATTTACCACAAAGCAGCGGGAATTGATCTGAATCTGATCTGATGCACCTTTGAACATAGAGACAGAAGAAAAGGAAGTTAAATGGAAAAAAGTTTTATGAAGAAGGGAAAAAAAAAAACCTGAAGACAACTTAAGAGAAAGGAAAAATTGATTTAGTGAGACAGGAAGAAGAGAAAAGTAATTGACAGACAAAAATAATGTGTGTGAAAATACGGAGAAACAACATGTTGGTACATTATCTACCATTTCTAAGATAAGAAAGTTTTTGTAAGCATTACAATTCCCCAGTGCCCAACACTTGGCTTGCCGAAATGTCTTATATAAAGAGCACAGCAGGTCAAATATTGTATCCCACAAGGCAGTGTGCTAAAATTGACCTTCTATTTCAAGTGTGATGAATGAAACAGAAGAAGCATCAACCACAATGCCCTCTGTGGCTCATTATTTGATCAGAACAGCAATGTTTTTATACAAAACGACTCAATGCATTACAATCAGTTAATAATGGGTTGAGAACCCGACACCAATTAAATACAGGTCATTTGATAAAAGTAGCGTAATACTGTCCAAATACGCATACTGTCTTACTATGTAGTAGGCGGAAAAAATATAACAGAATGTCCAAATTCACAGTATTCATAAAACAGTTGGCAAAAAGTACCCAGATGACCTACTTTTTTCACAAAAATTCAGAAATGTGCATATAATGTGCACCTTATTATCCCATGAGGCCAAAGGAGATTCATGAATGGCAGTAAAGCAATGCCAAGTGAAGCTGGTATAGTTTATAAACTTTTAAACTACATATACAAAAAAAAATCTTATTAAATTTACATTTTAAAATATTTTAGTAAAAGAAAAATGTACATACTGCATAGCATGCAGTATACTAGTTGTACTTTCTGCACAGCGCTCATCTGTATCTCTCTGCACAGTAGGACACAGACACGCTTCAGGGAGGAATGCTAAACTTCTCCTTTGGGATTAATAATATCTACACAGCCAGCTATAGATCAGTCTGTATGCATTTTTGAGGCAGTTAATGTGACTTAAGGAGCCTCAGAACCATCAGTCTGTCACGTTTATCAGGTCATATGTACGTGTACGTGTGTGTGTGTGTGTGTGTGGGTGTTTTGAAGCATCAGTGAGTAAGGCCATCCTCAAGTGGCCCATGACTCATGTAAATGGCTGACATTTAGCGCAGGGCTTTGAGGTGAGAGGTGCACTTTCATATACTCACATGTCCTCCGGCATCCAATGAAGCAGCACCTTGACTTTCCCAGAATCCTCCTTCCGCCTGGCGATCACCTGCTCAATGACACACAATGAGAAGAAATGCATGAGATTTTGTTTATGGGTTAATTCCATGTGTGCTTGCTGGTTAAATGGGACAGTTTTCATGGGGTTTCAGGAGCAGAAGGCTGGGCCGTGACTGTGGCAGTAAAGACGAGGGCCTGTGTGACTAACTGGACCGTGAGAGCCCAAGCAAGTCTGACTTCAGCTCAGAGTTCCTTAGAAAGGATTATGGAAAGCGGCTGCGCTGATGAGATGGTTAGCATATAAAAAGAAACTTCAGAACAGAAACTAATAACATGGGCTGTGTTTGGAATACAATAACAGTGCACTGCATACTAACCATTTAGTGATGACTTTTTTCCTCTATAAAGCAAGAGTACACACTATAGTGAAGACACTGATTGAGAAATCAATGTATAAGTACTAGATTACTCCTAGTACTACTACTACTACAAAAAAATAATACTTGAAACAGCATTTAGCATTCAGTACAAACTTTAGTGAAAAGTATTATACCTTTTTTTTTATAACATGACCTGTATTAATATTTGGTAGCTTGATCACTAATGAATTACGAAATATAGGTATTCTACACAAGTACAGTGTTTACATACTACATACAACAGAAATAGCATGAGTAACAATAGTATAGTAGCATGTTTAAATGTGGCTATGGAAAGCGTTCATGGTGATAAAAATTTAGCAAACAAAGAAAAATCAAGTTTGTCTATTAGCAAGCATATTCTCTATACTAAAGTCATGGGCCTGCGTTTGGAATGGCATACTAGTGCACTGCATACTAAGCAGTCTATACTTCAAGCGTACCTATTTTTCCTAAAATATATTCTATAGCAAAAAGAAATCAATGTACAAACACTAAGATGCTTCTAATACAAACAAAAAAATATTTGAAACAGTATGCATTTCAAAGCATAGCAAACCCTAGTATGCTACGGTTTTGTCACATGACCTCACTATGTTAATATTTGGTGGCTCGATCAACAAAGAATCATGAAATGTAGGTATTCTACACAAAGCAGAAATATTGAGTATCTATTAGCTGATACAACAGCATGAGTAATTGTTGGTACCCACCGTACTGTGAAACACAACACTGTGGCCTTTGCCTTGTCTGTCAATATCAGTGGCTTGATTGAGGCAGATGGCGCGATGACGGATTGCATCCATGGTCTGAGCATCAAAAAAGTCGTGAGGTCGTGCTGGTGGGGGAAGAAACAGAATGGAGTTATCAAGCAGAAGTTCTGAACACAGAATTAAACAAGGATTAAAGTAACACTGACACATACGCAACGACCTCCGCCGTTTGTATTTGAGCTTCCTCCGTTTGTTGATGCCTGCTTTGGAAGGCGACTCTTCCTTCACCTTGGTTTGGCTTGAGAGTTTGGAGGAATTCTGGGAGCTGAAGTGAGTCGGTACGTGGCGTGCTAGCCCCCCCTGGGAGGCGAAGGTGGCATTGCAACCACCCACAACACACTTCACAGAGAGAGAGACATCGGTCAGAGCAATTACAGTAAATAAAAAAACAACTCACACGAGCTCTTAGCAACGCTGGGTTGTAATTACAGGATGAGTTCTCATTGTCTAGCCATGATGACACAGTTCACTCATAAACAAATGCAGAAATATGCAAGGTTACACTTGTACAACAGTATGAAGTCGTATGAATGCATTATAAAAACGTTAAGAACATGATTTCACCTCAAAACCAAACAAATGAGAATAAAAATCTAAATGATCTTTTTTTCCCCCCAATTTAGATATTTTGATGAAACATGGCCTGAAGTGTGAAACTGACCCTGTAAGAACTGAATTAAAGAAATAGACAAATAATAATAATATTTTACTAAAATACAAAAAAAATAAAACTTAATCAACTAAAAATGTTAAATGAATTCAAATAAAGAAAGAAATGTAAACTGGTAGTAGTAACATTTGTAGACAAATTCTTAATTTTGGCTTCAGAAAGCCTAACCTGAGTATTGAAAATAGTTTATCAAGCTGTGAGTATTAATATATTAAGCCTGAAATGTTGAATTTAAAATCTTGTGGTTCAAAGCTTTAATATTTGCAATCATTTTGAAAGTTTGAGGGTATTTTTGAGTAATTTAAATTTAATAAAATACAATTAAATAAAACAGAAACCAACCAAATAAAAAAAACTGATTTAATAAAACAAGCTGATTACAAATAATAGAAACTAAAAACACAAAAATTAAATTGCGTGTGTGTGCGCGTGCAAAGAGGGCCAACCTTAAATGGTTTGTCTCCACTGTGTGAGAGCATGTGTCTCTGCAGCCAGCTCTGACTCGTGGACGGTGTGTTATACACCTTACAGCCTTTCCAAAGACACACGAAAACCTGCATGCATACAAACAAACAGTAAGCAATGCAAGAACTTCACTCTATGTCTCAAAAAGCATTTGGACATTCAAACACGCCAAACCTCTTTTTGTAAAATACTTTTCTTTAAAAATGTGTATTTGCTTCGAATGCACTGTCACATTTAGCATGGCTTTAATGATATTTGGACCATAAAACGAGCATGCACACACACACTGACCCCGCCGCGCTGTCCGTCCACATGCACGCCTCTGATGTGTTCGGCCAGGTCCGGGCTGGTGTTGAACAGCATGTGGCACTGATCCCAGCAGCAGGGGTAAGATGAGCCCTTAGTGGAGGAGGTAGATGCCCCACCAAGCCCGTTCATCATAGCTGGGGTTGAACGACCGCTGGATGCGATGCTCTCCATGTCCATGAGAGTGCTGCTGATACTAAAACACACAGAAACAATCACTTTGTACAAAGAAAACCAAACTGCATTCAGAAATCTATTACGTTTAGAGGTGCACCAATGTGTGTTTGTTTCGTAATCTTAATCTCAAAAAGGCTATTAGTAATTTCAATCCCACTTAATATTAGGTGGCCTTGCAAACTACATTTAAATTATTTGGTACAATGCACTTATTGTGTCCATGCATGTTTTTATTTTGTACTTATAGGTTACTTTCTGTAATTACATTTATAATTACACTGTTGACCCATCCCAAACTACCCAATACCACCAAGCCTGTCCCGTACCTGACCCATATCCCACCTCAATAGCAGTTTTGCAATACAATATGAGCATAAAAAAACGCTTTGTACTTTTTTTTTTGATGCAACCTCATAGTAGTTAAGGCCACCTAATATAAAGTGTAACTGTAATTTCTTTAGGTGGAAATGTTTTAATGCCCTATATAAATGTTTTCTGGATTAAACCCCACTGCAATAAAGAACATCCACTAAAATATCACCTGCATGCACAAACCCCCAGTTAAAATGATGGACATAATGAGATTGCAAATGGCAGGAAGGGACTGATTGAGTAGAACGACAAAACTATATCTTGATTTTTTTGTGGTAAATCCTGCAACGCAGCTCCCACGTTAACAACCACGAGTCTTTGTGTACGGTAAATGAGGCCAGTGCAGCAGGCCGACTGCCTAACCGTGGCACACAAATGCTGTACTAGTGATCTTTTAAGCGTGCAGCTGTGCAGTGTGGGAAAGGACAGCGGTAAACTGCCGCAGTAAAACACCATGAACTCCAGTGAATGTGACTGAATGGCTCCTGAGGGGAGAGGAGGGAGTCGCACACACTTCCATCTGTTGGTTCCTTTCAGACTTCACTGCCCACAACTGACGCTAAATCCCAGGATGTGCCAGAGAACAGGATGCTGGGTAATCACAGAGACAAACTGCCTTTCTGACTACTGATGAAGTGATAAAGTGTTTACAGCTGCAAAACCCACAGGTACGTCAGTGATTTATTTTATTTTTTTATGAAAATACACAAACAGTGCATGCACTAGAGTTCAACTATTTTTTGCATTAGGGATTTATTCAAATAAATAGAACTGCTTGACTTGTTCATCTCCACTAAAAATAAATGTGAACATATAATGCATTCATATTTCAGACCTCTAGCTATAAACTCACTGGGTCACTAAACAGTTGTATTTAAGCGTCTGACATCTGCCAGATACTTTTTTTGTCCTTATCCGAAAGCAGAAGCAGCTGGTTCACGGTACTCACAAATTGGGTTAAACCTTGACACATGTGAGTCACACAAACGTCCCATCCAGCGGAGTTCCCCTGCACCGGCTCTCTCAAAACTCATTTGCACTTTCACATATTCAAGCTGGCACACCTGGTGAACTAGCATCAACATCAAAGCTTGATGATTTTTATATTATAAGAACATACGATTAAGGTCCGTTCCTCTTGCAAAGCTATGACTCAGCCTACAAAGAACAGTGCAACTTCACCTAAAATGTTTTGCACTCCAAGGGTCTGAAAGAGTATGTTAAATGGCACTTTTATGGTAAAAAACAATATGATAATTGACAATTTGACAAATTATCAAAATGATTTGTGATCAGGGTTGAAAATTAATAGTGGATTATGGCATAAATGCAACCAAAATGAACAAAAATGCCCCCCAAATTGAAGATAAGGACACCCCTTCACACAATTAAACTAAAATGATAACGATTGTTGTAAGGAGAAGTGTCGACTGCGTCAGACCTACTCACTTCAAATCAAAGATGTTGAGTGATTTAATGCAATAGCCAATCAGATAGATTTTCATTAGTTTCAAAACCACTGAAAATGATGCCAGTGGGCAAAGACTGCCACTTAAAGGGATAGTTCACCCAAAAATCTGTCACTTAGTCACCTTCACATTGTTTCAAACTCATACGAATTTCTTGTTGAACAGTTGATGGTCGCTATTAACATCCATAGCATTATTTCTGGATCTGAAGACAATGAACATTTCCAAATGAGACCTGAGCTACACTTTAAAAGCACATCTTGTCTTATCCGCCAGTTGTCATGTGGTCTGGGTCATACTCTCCCAGATGTCCCCCACAAAAGTTACACTCAAGCCCTCCAGCTGCCCGAACAGCAGGGCTCAGGGCCTCCGCTTGGAATTTAAGAGCTTTATTCCCAGCGAAAGCTCCACAAAGCAGCACGCTTGGCACAGAGCAGGGATTCCCATCCGCACACACACATTCCCTTTCTCCTGCCTCCACCCCTGGGCTGACCTGATACATTGTGTTCACCGTGGATTCGTTCCACCGTGCCTGTGGATAGTCTATGGAGATTTGCGAGCCGGGCCTTCTACAGCATGACGGACGACGAGGAATCCATTTTCTCGTTCCTTTAGAGTAAGACAAATAATAAAAGAACCTCCCTGGCATTTTAAAGGCAGATGCTATCCAGCGCCTCAACAGGAAGTGCTATAAAACGCACACAACCGCACCCACACTACCCTGGAGATCTGGAAAGATGGCAAAGGTCTCATGGGTCAGAGACCGATGACGTAAAAGCAGTTCAAAGCAAAGGGCTTGACTTGATAAGGCAAAAACAGGCCGACGTCAACTTCTCAGGCCTATAACTGCTGTCTGTGCTTTATCCTGATGGAGAAATGACTTGAATGGTGACTCAGTCTCACTTTCATCTCTCTTTCATACCATCAATGTCAGTCATTCTGACTGTGTTTCTCTGACAAAAAGACATTTAAATGAGTTTTATGGTACAGAAATACCCTGGATTAAATAGTTACTAAGGTGACAAAAGGCCAAAACTGTTCAAATTATACTCAGAAATGTGGTTAAAATACATCTGGGATTGTTGTACTAAACAAATGTGAATGTGAAAAAAACTAAACAAAACAGTATTTGCATGTTAAGTAACTTAATGTGTAATTAAACCTTGCCAAATAAGAAATGAAGCTTATATTTGCAACCGTTTAGAAAACTACACATTAAGAGGAATGAAAAACGATTTTGGAGAGTGCCACAAAACATGCATATTGTGTAACCAGCGTTGTTTACATTCAGCATGCTCGCGTTTTCTCCTGAACGTAAACTGCGCTGATTACTTTGCTTACGTTCTGGGGAAAGCACGCACATGCATATGGTAAGAACTGTTGAATAAATTCTTATTTTAGTTTTCTTTGCGCACAAAAAGTAGCTCTCGTAGATCGTGTAACTGGATCTGGGAACATCTCAGTTGTGTTGAGGTCTGTGCGAAGTCAGGGAACTCTCAGATTTCACCAAAAATATCTTAACCTGTGACCCTGGAGCACAAAAACAGTCAAAAGCAGCACAGGTGTATTCGTGGCTATAGCCATCAATACGGGTCAAAATAATTGCTTTTTCTTTTATGCAAAAAAATCTGTAAGATATTCAGTAAAGATCATGTTCCATTAAGATATTTAGTAAATTGTGCATCAATAATAATAAGTATTATGCATTGCTAAGAACTTTAAAGACGATTGTCAATATGTAGATTTTTTGCACCCCCTCTAAATATCGTTCTATACTTCTAAACCAAATCCCCCATTCAAAGCTTATTTATTCAGCTTTCAGCTAAAATGTAAATATAGATAATAATCTCAATTCAATGAACTCAACTCAAAACTCAGGACTAGTTTCATGATCATGCATGTCTGCAACGACATGTGGGTGAGTAATTAATGACTAGATTTGAACTTTGGGGTGTCCTTTTAAACGACTGATTAAGCTGAATATATATCGGTAAAATATCGGTTAAGCCGATGATCGGTCGCGCGCGCACCTGTCCTCTGAATCCATGCGGCTGAGCGGCTCTCCATCCGAGGACGAGCTCATCATCTCCAGACTCGCTCGCCTCTTCATTCCTCCGCCGTTACCGCTGTTTTTCTCCGCCGGTGGAGACGCGCTCTCCTCCTCCCTTTGTTCTCTCTTCATCGGCTCCGCCGCTCCGTCCGCGCCGCCGGGGCTCTTCTGTGGCTCTTTCTCCGGCTCCGCTTCGGTCTCGCCGTCCTCGTCGTTGCCGCCGTCTCCCCGCGTGGCTTCCTCCGTTTTTTGTTCCGTAGACTCGCGTCCGTCGGGCTTCTCGTCGGTCTCTGCTGCGTCCATCTTAACGGCCGGTTCCGGATCGGCGGCGCGCAGGCCCGACTCGCTCCCGTCGCCGTTTTGTTCGCTCGGGGTCGGCGACTCTTGCTCGGAACCGTCAGAAGTCATCGCAGCCATCGGTTCCGCTCGTCTGCGAGAGGTCTGGCCGGGTTTAAGCGACGGGAAGCGGATGAAACGCGGAGGCTTTCGGAGACCGGATCAACAACTGAACTGCTGGAGGCTGATCGGGGGCGCGCGCGGGGGGGAGGAGCCAGCGTGACGCTTATTATGAATGCCTCCACGTGCTCGCCACACTAATGTGACGCTGGACCACAAAAGCAGTCATAAAGTTCGGTTTTATCCTAATCTGGAATCTGAGGGATCAAAAGACTGAAAATGTATAATATTGTTGCATTCCGTTATAACACAGAACAAATGTCAAATGTATTGTATGTGTTATGTAGTAAAAAACAAACAACAACAACAACACCTCTGTGTAATACGTAGAAACTGCAGCGGAAGTGCAAGTGGTTTTTATGAGAGTAAGTGTTACTGTATTTAGCCTACAGGTTTTCCTCCGATTCCGGTTTTATTGTTGGGTTAGAAACTTTTATCTGTAGTTTTTCTCGTGTGTCATGTGGGGGGATTTCCAGACTCATACTCATCCCATTATTACACGAATCGAGAAAATATAATGAGTCAGATTAACATGTCTGACATTTAAAACGCCACTAGATGGCGTCAGTTTCCTGTTTATACGCATTAACTGTGTTTGGAGCATTTTGAGGCCAAATAATAAATAAGCATTTTATTACATTTGACATTTTTACTGAGAGGGTGCACATTTATGAAACACTGAAAATTATATTACCATTGATGAGAAATGATTCGTGTTTTTTACACGATATATCCAGCGGAGGGCGCTACAGTGCTGCAGTACTGCATCGAGCCAGCAGATGGGGACAAAACACCACCTTAACGGTTTAATGGACTAAAAATCTTACGCTTCGTACATTAACATAAACGTTAGTAATAAATACCCAAAACCTGTTTTTGTCCTGTATTTAATTGTATAGTTTTGGGTGAGTGTTCTCTGTAAAGCCCCTGAGATCATATACTCAACATACACACGCGTTTATTTTGCTATATTTTTGAGGACATTGATATACTTCTATTGTTTTGATACTGACCTAACTATATATATATATATATATACTTTTTTAATCGCCCTACACCAACCCTACCCATCACATTTTTACATTTTAAGATAAACTTCATCTAGCACTTTTAATAATTTATTTCCCTTGTGAGGACCGACCAAATGTCAAAAATGTCAGGTTTTACTATCCTTGTGGAGACAAAACAAGCTCCAAGAACAAAAATCAAATGACTTTTAAACTTTGTGTATTAATAAGAAAAGGGAAAAAATACCAAAGGTAAATTAACTCTTATATATAACAAAATTATAAAATTGTTAATCAAAATAAAAGGTACATATATATATATATATATATATATGTACATTATTGTATTATTCAAATTGTTTAACATAAAATGTAAATAAGTATATAATTTCAATATATATAACATGTACTTATTTTTCCCAATATCTGTTAAGATTACACACACAGTATACCCTAAAGCATATACTTAATATACTTTTTTTTGTTATGTTATATAATGTAATACATCAAAATATTTTTATAACTTGTAGGTTAAAATTATATAGAATTTACATAGAATTATATAGACATTTTTTAATGAATTTTATAATTTTGCTATATAAATAAAAATAAATGCATAAAAATAAAATAAGAACATTTACAAAAATGTATGTGTAATTGAATGTATATATGTACATAACATTTTATTTAATAAAAATCGTATATAAAGTATAGATTTTTTCAATTTAGTAACATTCATAAGGTGCAAACTCCAATAAACAGACAGAAAAAGGAGCCGAAAGTGTTTCATATATATATATATATATAAGAACATCAACATTTATTTCACATGATATAAAACAGATGAAATATGAACATTTGCATATTGACTCTGATACATAACCTCTTCTGCGTCTCTGCTTTGCTCATTGTATGGTGTACAGTATATACATCATGAACTTTACAGTTTATACATCGAAGTTGAACACCAAACCCTGCTTATTGCTTTATCAACTGTTTTAAAACGCTCGCTCCTTGTGTGCTATTCTCCTCAAACTAAAGCCGGCCTCTGGAATACTCTTCTTAAACCTCTAATACTCTGTACTCATCTCTCTAGTTAAATATATCTCAGCCATAGAAAAATAAAAGGTAAGCTGGAACATTCATGAGTGTGTCGGGAAACAGTGTGGTGGCTATTGCAGGACTATCCAACATAATACAGATCATTTACAAATCCTGTCCATCGGCGGCAGCAGTACGGTGGCACCTTATTGAAAGTTTATAGTTGTACATAGTTCATACACATATCAAAAAAAAGGAAGGATGGGTGTCGGATATGAGTACTAAAAACCAACACTAGGTAAAACTGTGGAGCGATCAATTAAAATCCATATAAAACAAGCCAGCGATGAACGCGAATAAAACCAGTGCATTTATTTTTACGCTCCACTTCCTGTTGACAGCGAGTCTGGGCGCTGTAATGTACATCAGCGAGGGTTTGATAGCACCTCGGACACCCAATCAAACAATAAAAACTCTGGCATCTACAGATGCGTCAGGAAACGCAAAAGAACAAGAGGAATATAAATAATAATCACTAGAAAAGAATGGTTTGAACTAAGGCCTGGACGTCGCTGTGTGTCGGTCAGCTTCCTGTCTGATGATGATGTGTTCACGGCGGGACGTCCCCTCACACACTGCGCTTCACTGATGTCGGTGGAGGAGCTGCTGGACAAACACAACAGCATTTCACACACTTGTATTTAATATACATTAACATGTCCGTGTCTAAAACAATCTCAAGGAAAGGAACAAATCCTGGTCACATTTGTTTCAAGACAGATCACTAAGATTTCTTCATATACAGGTATATGATATCTGCATATATGCATAGTATGGTTTAAATGCAAGTGAAGTGTCTACTTTCAAGGTTTCAAATACATTTTTGGAGAATAAAATGTCAATATTGGTTGAAATAACGTTATTTTGTCATTCACTGTAACAACATTTATGTAAAAATTCAAACAACATGCTTATTCTGACTTGTACATATTACAATATATAAAAGAATAAGGACGAATATTATATTTTTGTTGTTTTAATGAGTAAAAAAATCTTACTGACAAATGTGTAAAACCTAGAATAGTGGCTAAAAAAAAAAAAAAAAGTAATTAGTATTTTTTAATGTGTCATAAATTGATTTTTGTTGTAAATATGCCTGACAAGATTGTTACACTAAATTTACATTTTAGTGGGTAAATTTAGTAAATCAGGGGAAAATGTGTGATATTTATTTTTGGCTCATAAAAACAAAAACAAAATTGGGGGGAAACAACAACAATTTAAAGCAGTATTACACATTATTTTTTTGGTTAAACCCTTTTTCTACTTTGACCCATACACACATACTGCCTACTAAACTTTTCTACAAATTCATATTACTAAAATACAAAATATCTAATTGCAATAATAAATATTATACAACAAAGATGAAAAAATTCCATTAAAAAAAATGAAAATGAAAAACTAAAATGGCAAAATTTTGTTGTAATCTTTCTTATTTTATTAAACTCATTTAATTTTTTTTTATTTATTTCAACTTCTTTAAGAAGTAAAAATACAATAATAGTAGTGTTATAAAACACTAAAAATATATTTAGATGCAAATATGAAATTATTTAGTTATTTGAAAGTTTCTGCTAAAAAATCTGACTGAAATTAAACATTTAAATTAGTATTTATTTAATTAATTCAGGTAAAAAAAAACCAAAAATCAAATTTCAATAATACAAAAAATGCATTGTTTTAAAGTTACATTAAAGTTCAACATAATATGCCACAGCTTTTTGATCCTCCCCCCCCAAAAACAACAAAAATACTATCATTAAAAAATATGTAATGACAGTATTTCAGTAATATTTCAACTGTAAAAATAATTTATGCTAGTATTTGTTAAACACTGAACTTAATTTATGCTGATTTTAATTAAAAAGGCTATGATTTTCATGACTCAGTTTAGAGGAAATTATCAAAATTAAAATAATGTCATAACGCAAAACCACATAACTGCCCCAAAAGCATATTTCATTATTTGTTTGTATGCGTTTTTTGTTTTTTCCCCCATTTTTCCACTTGTTTCCTCCTGCATTTTTCTTTCTTTATTTGTAAGCCAACAATTGCATTTTCCTCGTACGTATCTTTTTCTCCCTTTTTTGTATCGCTTAATTTGCTTATTAAAAACAATTATATATAAAAAAAAAAGCATTTTCATCATGTTTTTCTTCTGATTTTGGATTGAAATATGACTGGCATTTCTTTGTAAACTTCATACTGCTGTGCAAAACAAATGCAATGAAGAAGAATTTTTAGCAGTTAAATAAGCAGTACTTTTTAAATTTACATCTTAACACCCGAGTTATGTTTTCATTAAGTAACACAAAATGCCTTTGTGTTTAATTGACTTCACGTATTGACAAAAACAAATTAAAATCCTCTCCGTTCCACAGAACAGCAATTAAAAGGTATGCGTTCATGCAAGTAATACAAATCAACAAACAGTGTTTATATTGTCGACAGAAATATCAGGATCGCCACTAAATATATTTTTGCTCAGTTTGGACCATTGAATAAAACTGATACTATATATATATATATATATATATATGAGCACGTTGTAATGTGCAGCGGCGTCTGAATGACTCTTAATTGCACTTTTAATTAGTGAAGCTTTATGCTCACTGAGACTCTATGAAGCTAATGAACTCTGGTTGGGAGGCTAATTACTGCTTCATTTGAGAGGATCCTTCATTTTCCTCTGAGAACAGATTATTACACACACACGCTTGTATTTATGATGCATTAAAACTCTCAGAAAGTGTCTCCTGTCGGACTGAGTCATTAAAAACACTTAGTGAGAGCACTGAATAAAAACACGATTCAAACAAACACAGTGACGTCTGTGGTGAAGTGTGTGTGTCTTACTCGTCCGTCTCTCCGCTCACACACACATGAAGTGTGATCCATCCGTCAGCTGTGGGGGGGAGGGCGGAGGTGGGGGAGAGGAGGAGGAGCTTGGAGATTGGGGCGGAGTCGACAGACTGTTAACTGCAAAACCCACAACACATGCAGACAGACAGACACAGACAAGCTGGTTAATCACACTGACACGTTTAATAAAGATATAGAACAAGCTCTGTTTTAAAAAGAAAACACTAAAAGAGTCTATCACACGACATTCAAATGAACCCATTCTTTTTAGTGAATCAAAAATACATACTAGTCAAGCTGAATGTGTTTTTGATTCACTAAAATTAAATTAATTAAAAAGTTATGTAACAAACACGTTTAGTGTTAGTGGTATTAGCTTCAGGTCAAAAGATATTTTTAAAAGATATTTAAAATGTTAAATATTTCAATAATTATATAATGTAATGAACGAATATGCAAGTTATGTTTAAATATATACATAAATAAATGAATATAGAATTAATTTATATTTTATTAAATTAATTTTATTAAATAAGTGAACATAAATAAAAAAACTAATTAATATAGTTTAACACATAGTTAATTAACATATAATTTAATAAATAAAGGAGTATAAGTTGTAACTACATAGATATTTAAATAGATAAATATACATCATATATTAATTAAAAAAATGTCAATTAATTTAAATTAATATACAATTAATTTATATATAGTTATTTTATAAATGAACAAATTATTAAATATTCAAATTAGTGTATATTCCAATTAATATTCAAATTCACAAAGTGATAAAACACTCAAATACGCAACAGTTGTATCAGCTTGAGGTGAGTTGTATACATTTTTATTTAAATATTGAAAAAAAAATATATATAAATATTAATATATATAATTATATATTAATATATACTATTAGTACTATTAATATATAACAAATTGATATAGCAGTAAAAAAATTATATATATATACATATGAAATTAAAGTAAATACTTTTTTTTACATTAAACAAGAATTAATCTTGTTATTTAATATATAAATGAACATTTTAATATTTTTTTCACTAAAAAGTTACAAATCCAAATCCAAAAAGTGTTAGTGGTTCAGTCTGAGACACACAGAGCAGTAAGGAGAAGGCCTTTCAATCCAAACGTTCTGAAAGCAGATTAATGGAGAAGAGAGTGCCCACCTGACATCAGAGTGCTGTGTTTGCTGTTGCTCAGCTCATACGACACGTCCTGCTCTTGACTGGAGGGCTTCTCGTCCTCCTCCTCGTCTTCCTCAGTGCCCACACGCACCATGACGGCCGTCTGTAAGCTAACTCACACAGCGGAGAGCGGTCAGTCCTGTGTGTGTGTGTGTGTTCAGATCAGTGTGAAGCGGTTTGTACCTGTTCTGAGTGGCCAGAGTCCTGCGGTACCCCAGCGGACTCGGGTGTTTGGGCTCTGATTGGTCCTGGTTTAGCACCGGTTTAGGACCCGCGCTCTTCAGAAGAGCCTCTTTAATGGAGGCCAGTCGGGCTGCTTTCTCCTGCGCGCACACACACACACACATCAAATACACAAATGACATTCACAGGGACCCTACAGAGTGCTCACTGTGAGGGATATTTACATAGTCAATGATGATAAATATTTCTTTTAAATATGTAAATAATATAAATGAAGTAATTCATGTAAGGTTGATCACGATAACATTGGCAATAATAGTTCACTATTCTTGATACCAGCTTAATATGCATGAATAAAAATTGACATATATATTATGTTTTTTAGGCTTTATTTAGGTTACAATAGTTTCCATTGAAATTTTACAGTTTTAGTAATTTTGTTGTGTGCCTTTGACATTTTAATTGAACTTTCTATTTATTTATTTATTTATTTATTGTCAATCATTATTTATTGCAGTTTGAGTTATTTTGCTACACAACAACACACTAAATTCATTTGAGAAATGTATCCTTAGCAACTGGCTGGAATAAAATTAAGTTCTTTTTTAGTTAATGTTTATTGTATATTTTTGTTTTAGTTAATCATTATAGCCCTAGGCAAACTTTAGTAGTAATGCTTGTGTGTCATACACATTTATAGGGATTTTAAACAATGAATTCAAATGACTTTTCTAATGATTTGTCCACTCATTATTGGTGGATAAGGATAAAAACTAAATGCAGAACTATTTATGGTTTTAAATAAGAATTTCTATGATTAATAACGATTAATTAATCATTTATAAAATTATAAATAATGATTAATATATATAAATATATATATATATATTCTATATACATTATATAAATATTTAACATATAAATTCTCTCACTCTAGATATATTTGTCAAATATTTATATATATGTAATTATAACTGTTCTTGGAATTATTGGTTTGTGTGTATTAATATGTACCTTGCTCTCCAGGTTGGCGTCTCCAGATTCCACATCTTCAGTATTCTTGCAGTTTTCTTCTGCATCAGTGGGTTTGGTCTTCAGCTGCGGTTGCTCCTCGGGCGACGTGTCTCTGCGGTCGTCCTGCTCATCGGGAGAGATCATCGGGCTCTTCTTACGTGTCTGAGGGAACAGAAGAGGAATAGATATACAAGAAAAGCTGGAGATGTTCACAGACATGTATTCTGAAGCCTGTCAGGAACACAGCGAGCCAGAAAACTGCAAAGTGCAGCGCTGTGAGGAGTCATCAGAAGCACAACGCGGTCCGAACAGAGCAGGTCCAGGTCTCAGGACCAGATACATGATGGGAATGTGACACGGATGGCCCGTTATTGATGTATTCATGTTCTGTGTTAGTCTGAGCTTGATGTGAGACAGTGCAGGTCCATGGCAAAGCATTTATAAATTCCAGATGATACAGTCAACTAACAGAGGTTTATATTTCTGTCCTTGAAGTAAAACATCAACATGAGGCAACAAAATCCCAGCCAGTAACAACATACAGTATATTGTATATAGACCGGTGTCTGAGCCAAAAAGTCATCAACAAACACCACTGACTTGTACATACGGATACGGTCATTCTAGACACTTCCAAAACTGTTGTAGTAGAAATGGAAATATAGTTTTTATATACATGAATTACATTTCCATAGTTGTGGAAGTGTCTTTTCTGTTCTAAACAAGGGGGGTGCCTATACTTTTGTCCATATAGTATATGTACAAGTCAGTGGTGTTTAGTGATGAGTTTTTGGCTCAAGCTTTTCATTTAAAGTCACATCAGAGGTGTTCAGCTGCTTTCTGCAGACCGGTCAAGTTCTTCCACACTGACTCAATCAATCATTTATTTTTAAACCTTGCCTCATACACTGCCACTGTCATGTTAGAATAGAAAAGTGTCCTGTTCAAACTGTTGCTATACAATTAGAAGCAATTCACAATTCCTGAGAATATCATTATATGCTTTAACATTAAGATTTGTACTCATGGAAATGACTGTTCATTAGAAGGAGGCGTCCCAATACTCTGGCAATATAGTGCATCTCATGTTTAAAATGCAGAAATGTCAGGTTGGCCAGTGTATTTTTAGCACCTGCAGGGTGTAGTAGGTGCTGTCTTTGGTGAAGGAGAGGCTGCGGGACAGCGACCCGTCCTCTCGTCTTCGTTCACGCAGTGCCCCCTGCTGGTGCCTCCTGATTCGCTCCATCTGCTCCTCCACACTCATACGTGTTCGGCCCACCTCCACAGCACTGCTCATGTTCTCCACCGCACTGCGAGGACGGTCCTGTGGCTGAGACTAAACACACGAACGTATATATTTCAGAAAAGAAATGTATATATTAAATATATTTATTCACAATATGAATTATATGAATGTAAATATGGACAATACATGTAAATATTTTCAAAATGTATACTGTATGTGTGTGTAAACAATTTTTTTTGGAATGAGACCAATCACTCGACAGCACTAATATAATTTAAATTAAGAATATATTAAGTATAGTACAATTTCACAGAAATATATTAAATTATTACAAAAACTAGCACAAAAATTAATATTATAATATTACAAAATATTAATGAAACTTATATTCTAAAAATATTAATAAAACTAATATTATAAAAATGATTATTAACTTAAGTATTAACTTAATGTAATTATATATACATATTAATATTTTATATTATATATTCATTAATTAAAATATACACATGCCTATACAAATGAATGTATTAGCTTATGTTATATTAAAAATACATAAAACTGAATCAAAAATGCAGAACAACCTTTTTTTTATATCTCAGATGATAGCTGGAAGCTAAAGTCATGTCACCAGCACAGCATATTATTGTTTAAATGTTTATTAGTCAGTGCTAAGCCAAATCTCACCGGGATTTAACCAACTAGCACAACCATTTGTTTTGCAAAGTCAAACACACACAAAAAAAACATTACATTCTATTAAACATATTTGTAAATCAGTATGCAGTATACAGAATAAACTGGATCCTTACTGTTCTGGGATCAGGTTTCTTGCTCTTCCTCAAGGTGACATAAGAGGCGATGGTGGAAGATTCGGGCATGGGTGATTTAGTCCTGGGACTGACCACTCCGACGGGGTAAACTACACCTGAGAGACAGAGACATCAGCAGGAACACCGTCAGCACTGAGTGATATACATAGTTAATATGCAGAGATTGGAGTCATAATGAGTTATGTGTGAGGCACCTTTGGTGATGCCGGGCTGCTCTTTCTCTGCCGTCTGCTCAGATTTGTCTTCGCCGTTGCTCTCATCGACCTCGGCTACGGTGGTGAGCTCCGGCTCGCTCTTATACAGTCTGTAATCCGGCCCCTGAGAGCAGAGATTTCACCTGTTTACACACCATTTACCCCCATTCTGCTGCCGTCACCAGACGCTTATGATCACGGATTACATATTAAAATGGGAATAAAGAACAAACTAAGCCTCACAAAGGATGAGCTACAAACCTACGCAATGCTGCTGATCTACTGAATGTCTTACAGGAAGTGCTCAAGGATAAACCTTTGATAAAAACCAAGAGGCTTAAAAAACTAAAAGCACTTGAAATACAAACCAAGTCAACCCAAATGGCTTTTAGAAAGATGATTTTTCAACATGAATATTCTGTCCAAAATGAAAACGGTGAACTGTCTTCATTACAGAGGAAAAAACAGCACCAGACAAGCTTGCAGTGATATGAGAATGATTAAATAATGACATAAATGGCTTTTTTAGGGTTAAGTATTCTTTAAAAGCTGCTTATCTAAAGAGTAGGTGACTGATATAATGCAGGCACATAATATATGCAGTTTAATATTGCAAACAAGCTAAATAAAATAGAAATAATATTAATTTAATTTATTTAGTGTTTTTTTATTTAATAATTTAATGTTTAATGGTTGCTATTATTGGTATTATTATTAATATTATATTATTATTATTTATTTATTTATTTAGAATGACACTGAATAACCTAAAGTATTTTTTAATGCATTTTTAAAATTATTTAAGATGTTACATAATATATGGGTGGTCAGTAAAAATGAATAATAATAATTAGTTTTTTTTAATTATAACAAAAAAGTGTCTTAAATTGTTTACAGTGTTAATGTAAAGGTGGTCAGTATAAATTTGTTACATAATAATTATGGAAATATTTGTCTAAAATTGTTCATGACATTAAACAATGTCAGCAAAAATGAACACAAAAATTGGAAAGAAATCAGGCTGAAATTATTTACGAAGTTAATAATATATGGTTGATCAGTAAAAATGAATACAAATTAAAGAAAAAACTGAAAATTGTTTACAGTGTTAAGGATGTGTTTGAATGTTAAGGTGGTCAGTATAAATTTATTATATAATAACTGGGGGAAAAAATCAGTTTGAAACTGTTTATGACATTAAATGATGTATAGATGGTCAGTAAAAATGTATAAAAAAATCAGGCAGAAATAAATGAATATCCACTGATGATGGGGAATGAACAAAGCGGTTGTGTTTTTCATCTGAGAATGGAAGATGTATTCTTCTGTCGCTAACAAAAACACAATCTAAACTCAAAGCAAACTGATGCTGGGTTTCTGAGGATGGGTTAATGAAGATGGGATGGGATGGGCGAGGGGTCACTGCTCTGTCTTACACTGTGGGCACCGTTGCGCTGGGCGGCCTTGCGGTCCTCGGGCCGGTGAGGGGTGGTGCGGGGGGCGTGAGGAGGACGCTCTCCCCCCTCATACGAGTACGGGAGCGGAGGACGAGGAGGCACCGAGTCTGACTCCTACACACAACCGACAGTCAGCACAGTGTGTGTGTGTGTGTGTGATCGTCTGAACAGTCACTGCCAACAACAACCAACCACAGCAGCACAGAGTGTGTGTGTGTGTGTGTGTGTGCGCTTGTCTGGACCGTTACACAAACAGTATCATCATGATGTCTGGAATAATCACTTACTTCACTTTTATGCAGGTTTGACAGGGGGTTTGCTCCAGGAAAACCTATTAATACAGAAGGAGGAGGGTAAGATCTTCACGAATTCATCGCTGCTAGTGTTGCTTTGGTCAACGAAAGTAAGAACCAGGTCTTTAAGAACTAAAATCACTAAGACTATAGTTTAATTAAAAAAATAGGTACACTGTGATATAATTTTTCTTTTTACATACTAATAAGAATGACAAAAATGTAAATAAATAATAAAATATTATTAACAAACAAAAATGAATGTAAAATGTTAATAAATACTATAACGGTATACAAATAATATTAAAATAACCTAATATAACATGTAAAAACTATAATAACACGAAATAATAAAAAAAAACGAAAATGTATGATATAAAATAAGACATTTTGAAGTATAAAAATATAGAATTTGAAAAAAAGGAAATGTAAAAACTTGTACTTTGTAGTGAGGCATTATTGGAAAGAATTGGAAAGATACATTTTCATGACAAAATGTATTAAAAAATTTGTTCTGAGTGTGTTTGTGTGGTTTTCTTGCTCTCTCACTGGGTTCTGTGTTTCTCTTGGGTTTGTTCTTGTTCAGCGCCTCCATCACATCCTGAATCCTCCACAACTCCTTCTGGATCTGGACGTGTTTTTGGCTGGGCGGCTCCGTCTGCGCACAAACACACGCGTAAATAAAATGTATTTAAAAATTGTATTTTTATCTCTATTGTCTCTATAGTTTTGGAAGCGTCTAATTTGACTGTATCCTTTCATTTTAACGTCTTTGACAGACATACGGACAAAAGTATTGGCACCCCTCTTCTGTTCTTTCAAAACTGTGGCAACAAAGTTGGAAATATAATTTATGTATTTAAAAATTGTATTTCCATCTCTCTTACAACAGTTTTGGAAGTGTCTAATTTGACTGTATCCATATGTACAAGTCAGTGGTGTTTGGCGATGAGTTTTTGGCTCGAGCTCTGCATTTTAAGTCATGTCAGAGGTGTTCATTGATTGCTAGTATTCAATCAAAGGTGTCACCTGTGGGCTCCCGAGAGCCTCCAGCTGCTCCAGCAGGTTAGTTTTGGCCATTGTGACGTCCGCCTCCATCCGATCGTACTCCCTCCAGCTCCGCTCCAGCTCCTGTCAGCAGCACAGCATTATGGGTGAGCGACTGAGAGCACTGCTTCACTCAAAGCAAGCGTAATGAGGGACATACAGAGTTGACGCGTGACACCTCCCTGCAGGTGCTGAGCAGGCCACTCTGCAGGACGTCCCGCTGCTGGATGACGCTCTGCACCGCCGCTGGGTTCTCAGCGCCCATCTCGATCTCCTGACTGGCCGACAGCAAGGCCGTCTCCAGCGTGTGCTGCAAACACACACGAGCACGAGTGAGACGAGGCTGTCACAACACACTGAGAGACGCTGAGATGCTTGGCTACCTTTTCTCTGTGGAGCTGCTGCAGTTTTTCTTCTTGATTCCTCACTACTTTATCCTGCTCACATAGTCGACTTAACTTCGCCTGTAACCAAACACACCAGTGTTTATGACAGAATAATGGATAGGTTTCAGTTTCCAATGAAAGTGAGTAATGGCATGAAACATTTTTTCTTACATAATACACGTGTGTACTGTGCATATTTAAATACATACACATACACCTTTGCATATTGAAAATATTGACATATATTAACATGTATATATTTATATTCATGTGATTTATTTATTAATATATTTCAAATATAAACATACACTTTTTCTTAAATTTATGCATGCATATGTATATATATATATATATATTATAAATACACATAGTACACACATATATTATTATACATATATATTACATATATTATATTATTATGTGCATAACTAAAACTTTTATTTTGGATGCGATTAATCGTTTGACATCATTAATATATATATAATAATCATGATGTAATATGGCAATTTTTCAGTCTTCAGTGAATATGAGGTCATAAAAATGTCATGTTAAAGGCAAAACGTAAAGACAACAGTGATAATTATGACACAATAATGGGTATGTTCCATCACCCAGAATAGCTTTAATGACATACAGAGCAGTATTTATTAGTTTGCTCTCCGACACCAATAAAAGTTTTATGATTCCGTATTTAGTCCGTATTCCACATTCATATTCATCTCTATTCATGCCTTCAAACATTTCATAAATTAATGATCATCCACTAACATGCTATAATACATCTTGACTATTCAACAGTTTTAAACTTAGCTGACAAAGACTAAAAAAAATAACTATATTTTTTAAATTTGTCTATTTGCCTGAAAAGTATTTTAATCATTCTTAAAACTGATTTGTGCTTAATATTTCATGCTTCGAGTTTCATAATTCAAGTTTCACTCCTAATGATAACTTGCTGTATATAACTGATTTGTGTATAACACTTTTTTTTTTTTTAATGTTTAACAGAAGCACAAACTCAAATAATAGTTGTCACAATATAATCATTTATGCAATTATGCAAATGATCGTTTGACAGTAATAGAGTTGGCTCACATCAATATCCAGCTCCTCGGGTCGGTATAAGTAGGTGTTTTCTCTGTACTCTTCAGGACTCATCTGCTAAAATGAGAGGAGATAACGTAAGATATGATATGCATTATATAATAAATCCTAGAAAGTGTTACCCGCCGCTCTAGACTGCTTTGAGACTCTGCGCATGAAGCGATGGAGCAAGCGACATGAGCCTGTGTACAGCTGATTTACTGCTGCCGTTCATGCAACTTACTCATCAATATGCTGACAAATGAAAGCAAAAACAAACTGAGACTTTAAGTGATGAACGTTCTTGCAACAGTAACTTCAGTAAATCCTGTAAGACTTGCAGCTGGTGTAATATTAATGTGCAGCAGGATCTTTCTATACAGTCACACTGTATACAGCACTGGGACTGACAACAACCACACAATCCACATTAAACATGCAAACTCCATCCAAACAGTTCAGAGGAAGTTTTTATAGATATATACACATACAGTATATGGATCCACACCGCAGAAAATGATTTCCTTGCTCTGTATTTTGGTCTTGTTTTCCAGTACAAGTACCTAAAAAACTTTACTTGAGAAGCAAAATTATAAGCATTTTTGAAACAATAAAAAAATAATTTTTTGAAATAATAAAAAAATAAATCTGCCAGTGGGGCCAAAAAAATAAACTTGCTTTCCCATTGATTCAAGTTTATTTTTCTGACCCCATTTATGATATTTTGGTAACACTTCACTTGAAACTTTTATGCATAATGCATTATAAAATGTATTCATAATGTTTGCTATACTGTAAACAGTTAAAATGTATTATGATAGTTTCAGATTTCCTGTTACATCTAAAAATGGTTGCTACAAGGCATAATTAATGCATTAAATAACATACAAATGCTTCAAGTAAATTAACTATTTCTAAGTGAAATGTGTCACCACCATTTTTTTCCGTGCATTTATGGAATATTCTTCACATTAGGAAACTAAACTAATGATCTAATAAATGCGTAAGAAATATGAATATATCTTGAATATTTGATGCTAGTTTTTTTCTAGCTCATATATGATGCTATGATAAAAACTATGGTAAAATAATATCTAAATAATCCTTTTTTTATTAGCAGTTTTCAAAAAATGTTGCAAAATCCTATCCTCGTGGCTGGTAGACAGCCAATTGATTCTTAACTTAAACTTGAATTTAATCTTATTTACATATGCATTATATATAAAGGCTTCAAATAAATGTACACAGTAATGTACAATGTAAAAATTATTTATTTTTTTAATTAGTGCATTTATGGAATATTCTTCACATTAAGGTAATAACATGAATGTTTATGAAATTTCCTACCATAAATATATCAACACTTAAAATGCATTGCTAAGAACTTTATTTGGACAACTTTAAATATGATTTTCTCAATATTTAGATTTCTTGCACCCACAGAATCCAGATGTTCAAATAGTTATGTATCATCTAAATATTGTCCTAACAAACCATACATTAGGGCTGCACGAAATTGGGAAAAAATTACATTGCGTTATATTTTTTTCCTGCGATATATATTGCGATGTGTACAAATTTATTTATGTTCATCAGGTGTTCATCAGCATCATCC
>JAUCMR010000091.1:669938-680301 GCA_032357425.1 Enteromius argenteus
CATTGAGCCGCATTTACTACGCAGAGCCGTTATTCACTGATGAGCTGCGCAAATTCGGGTTCATTATCAGCGTGATTCTGCGCAGCTCGTCGGTGAATAACGGCTCTGCGTAGCAGCCCTGCCATACATCACATTTATTTGTTTAGCTTAAAGGTGATGTATACATCTCAACTTCACAAAATTGACCCTTATGAATGGTTTTGTGGTCCAGGGTCACATATATCGAGTAAAGTGTTACCAGTCATTTCAGTATCTTAACCTAATATATTTGAAGTAAATATATGTTAAATTAAAGGTGTTTGGATATTTGTACTAGAAAACAGTACAAAAACACTGAGTAAGAAACTCGTTTTTTGCAGTGCAGACACACTCATTCACACTTTTCCGTAGTCGGATGAGTTTATGTAGATATGAATTATCTCTTCACGGAAATAAAGCTGCTTCAGCACCATCTGGTGTGCTAAAAACAGAACAAAATCACTAAACTGTTAACAGCACTTGTGTCGTACATCTGCTACGGGACAACAGAAGCACACAAACACAGAGTTTGAGCGCCAATTTCAAAGAAAAGAATTGAGGTTTGAGGAGCTCGTCTGCTGCAGTAGATGTACCCTACAGCCGTAATTACCATCCCCTCGGTAGTGTCTGTCAGCTCTCCAGTTAGTGTGACTAATGAAGACCACAAACCCTCACATGTTCGGCCGTGGGACGGCAGGGCCTCACACTCCACAGGATTTCTGAGATTTCACAGCAGTGCTGCAGGAGATGTGAGGAAACATCTCAACTCATGTTGACTCAAGATGCCACCATCCAATATGGGTAAAATAAGTATTAAACACATCACTGTTCTTCTCCGTAAATATCCCTTTAAAGGTGCTGTTGACGTGAAATGTTCACCAGATGTCGGTAACAACCTGAGTAATCCATACATACAAAGAAACCAAAACAAATAAGTTTAGAAATTTCGGTTCAGAAAGTTAAGTTTAGAACATTTATCCCAGGTTTCACAGACTAGGCTTAAAGGAATGGTTCACCCAAAAATTTAAATTGTGTCATCACTCACTCAATTACTACAAAACCAGTTTGTGACCTGTTTTGGGTCACCATTGACTTCCATAGTATTTTTTTTTAAGTCAATGGTTACCCAAAACAGCCTGGTTACAAACCTTTTTAAAAATATCTTTCTTTGTGTTCAGCAAAACAAAGAAATTCATACAGATTTGGAACTCATCGAGGATGAGTAAATGATGACACAATTTTCATTTTTGGGTGAACTATTCCTTTAAGCCTAGTCCTGGACTAAATCTGAGCTTTTTCAACTGAAAGAAACTTGCACTGACTGATCTTAAAACATGTCAGTGACTTTGTTTTGTCTCAAGATACACACCAGTAATGCTTTTTTTAAACGCATGTTTATAAAAATTGCTTAAATTGGACTGTGGTCTAATCCTGGTTCAAGCCCTGTCTGTGAAACTGGGTCTAAGTGTGATAAAATGTAATGACCCAGAGAAAAAGTACTGATGAACGAAGAAAGGGAGGTGCATAAAGGCATAGAAAGCCTAGACAGCAGCTGAAATCTATCAGCAATTTAAAAACAATCCTGCCCTTCTTCGGTGGAAATTAATATTAGCTGCTACAGTCCCAACACCAACAGGACCAAGGTAATTTCAGCAAGACAATGATCCAAAAACAGCTAAGTGAACTCTCGATTGGTTTCAGAGAAAGAAAGTAAAACTAGAATGGCCCAGCCAATCACCTGACTTGAATCCAATAGAAAATAAGAAGTGCAGATGAGATCAGATTAGAGTTGAAGAATGGGCCAAAATCAGACCTGAGCAAGGCATGAGACTAGTTTCTCCATACAGAAGCTGTCATTCCCAACAAAGGATTCAGTTCAGTACTTTTTTTCTGTGTCATTCCATTTTATTACACCTAACTTAATTTGTGAAATTATTTGCTTTCTTTTCTGTGTATTTATGGATTACTTCAGTTGTTATCGACGTCTGGTGAACATTTCATGTCAACAGCACCTTTAGAAATATATTTACTGAGAAAAATGGTTATGTGTTTAATACTAATTTTTCCTGCTGTATTAACTTCATCAGCAGCATCAAACAGAGAGAATAACAGTCTGATGAAAGCAACTCACGCTATTTATCTGCTGCAAATTACATCTAACTGCACTGATTGTGTGTCTTCTAATAATGCATACTTTGGAGGTTTTACTTGATGTTTTTCTAGCTAATATCTGATGCTTTAAGTAAAACTAGGCCAAGTGAAACAATCCTATCGTCAGAAGCACAAAAATATAGTTCTTTATTATTCTCCAAGTTCTTATTCTCTTATTTTATTATTCTCTAAACAACATTTTAAACCAAGCAATTTGAACGATAGAGAACAATAGTCTGGTTCAAATAACTTGTGATATTTATCTGTTGCAAACTGCATTCCTTCTAATACGTTTTAATCATTTAGAATTTCTTTGCCACAAGTCAAATTAATAGTATTTTTTTGTTGATAAAACAACAATTATTGCAGTACATTTTAGAAGAAAAATGTGATTATTAGTATAGTTTCACTCATATAAGCATAATCCTTTTGTCATAAGGACAACAATTAAGGTTTATTAAATATCTTCCATTGCAAAAAAAATAATGGCCAATAAATGCTTAATTCACTCAGAATTGTTTGCAACATGACACTTTGACCTGTTTGCTGACTTTACAAAGCATCGCCAAGCTCACCCAATAATTTGCATGACATCATGGGCTTTCTGAAGCCCCATTCACACCAATAACAATTATTTTTTGTTGCTTTAGTAATTGGTTGGGATTTTGATTGTCTATAATTTGGATTTTTTCCAACTATAATGATTCCAGTGATATTGTTCCTCTGTGCCGTGATCGTTTTAGTCACGACTTCTCTGAGTTTTCATCTGATGTGAAGGGACCTTTAAAGCTCATTAAACGTGTGCAGTGCTTTCGTTTCGGAGGTCAAAAGGCTTGGTAAACCGCGCTAACACATGAAAGCCGGCGTGATGGATGAAGCCATTGCTAATGAACGGCACATTAGCACCAGCAGCTGTGATTCGCACGGGACGATCAAGCCATGCCAAAACCAGTTCCACTTTCAACAGGAAAACAACAACAACAAGGAGAACCAATGGGATGTGCTGGAGCGAAACCGACACAGGATGGGGCAGTGAGGGGGTGGAGCTTCGACAAGGAGGCGGGGCCCATGACACGAGAGGAGAGGAGCATAACCGTGTGTTCCAAGACCTTACTTGCTGGTACAGTTGTGGCCTTGGCGCCGAGTTCTCAATCATAGTGTGTATCATGAAGATTATTGGCTCATTCTCCTTCATCTAGTGCACGAGGAGGAGGAGGAGGAATAGCAATTATCAAAGCACTGTGTGTTTTTACAGCTTCTGACCCGCACTAATGTAATATTACATGTCTGCTTTACTCATGCGTTTTTCCTGTTTGCTGTTCCAGAGTAATGACTGTGCACTTCAGCAATTCAACGTTAAAAGACAATACATGGTTCCTGTCGAAGAAAGTGAAGAACATTTGCTGGATAATGTTATTCTGAGTTGACCATTTTCTAAAAGATCATTGGCGACAAAAGCTGAACTTAAAACATCAAACTGTTCACCAAGATAAAATAATTATAATAAATATTTACAGGAAACTACAACAGTCTGGGTAATTAACAATTTTTTTTTTTAAATAAAACTACTAAAAATAATTTTTAGTAACTGAAATGAACCTGACATAAAAAAATATAAAATAAATATAAATATATAATATAAATATAAAATAAAAAAAATAAATAAAAAAAATATATATAAAAATACACACACACACACATATATATATATATATATATATATATATATATATATGTCTTTGAAACTAAAATCAATTAAAATGACATCAATAGTGAAATTAAAAAAGGTACATAGAAATATTAATGTAAAACAATTAAAATTGAAAATATAATTATAAAAGCTTATTTGAAATTGTAATAAATACTATAATATAAAAATAAAATACTGAGAGAGATAACACTGGTCCAGAGAGAAGAAACTCTCTAAATAAATAAATATAAATGATATTTAATTATAATTTATATAACAAAATTATTCAACTACATTCATAAAAAAATAAGATATAATTATTGAACTTAACATCAAAAGAATAGAAAAGAAAAGAAAAAGAAATACTGCCTTTGCAACTAAAATACGTTCAATATTTCTATATATATATATATATATATATATATATATATATATAGCAATTATTCAACTACATCATAATGTCTTATGGGAGGAGTTGTTTTATATATATTCATTTTGTCAATTCTTAGACTGTTATACACGAAATGTAATTCCTCAAGGAATGGCTTTAAAAATAGACAAGTTACTGCTGTGATCTACTAGTTAAATGAAAAACACAATACATTCACAGCAGGCTACCTCTGAGAATTAATCCTGACAAACTAAACAATACAAATGAATCCAGCTTCATGTTTTGTTGCTAAAAGCGCTTTAAATGAACTGCTATTTTAAGAGACACCATCTGCATTCAACAGAACTTCAACAGAACAAAGAACTGCAGCAGATGCACTGAGGGCCGGAGAACAGAGAAAACGCTCGAGTTTGATCTGCGCTGCAATAAAAGTACAGTAGCCAGAAAAACAAGACAGTGAGAGAGAGAGAGAAACAGGAAGTGAGAAACAGGAAAGGCCCTCACCTGGCTGTCCAAGTACATGAGATTCCTCTGTAGGTGATGGGAAAGGATTTCACTCTAGAGACGGCAAGAGAAAGAAGATGAGAGGAGAGCAGTGAGAAAACCAGAGACGTGTACTTCAGAGCAGGGGAAGTGCAAAAGAAAACACTCAACAGCTGCAAACTCCACTTTCTCCTCAAGTTCATCATGCACGAGACAAAGCAAGACGAAGAGCAAATCAGAAATGAGGTCATTGCACATAAAAGGGTCCACCAAAGAAAACATCTAGCAATCAGGAAGAGGATTGCAAACAGAAACACAGCTTCTGCTGATCATGTTCCTTACATGGCATCAGATGCATGCAGCAGCCGCACAAAACATGATCCAAACCTACAGGACTGAAGGGATCTCACATGTTAGTGGAAAGGAAGGGACGTTTCTCCAAACAGCAGCTCAAACGTTTGGAATAATTAAAGTTTATTGAATAAAGGCTCACCAAGGTTGCATATATTTATTTACCTTTTTTTTTTTTTTTTTTTTTTTTTACAAAAATGCAGTAAAACTACAAAATATTATTACAATCTAAAATAACTGTTTATGATATGTTTCAAAATATAATTTATTCCTGTAATGCAATGCATCTTTACTACAGTCTTCAGTGTCACATGATCCTTCAGTAATCAGTGAAAATATCACTGATTTATATATGATTTATATCACTGATTTACATATTTATATATATACACACACACACAAATATATATATATATATATATATACACACAGATTATTTTTTTTAATTGTTTTTTTTAATATCTAAAATATAATAATTTATCTAGCACATACATTTTTTTTAATATCTAATAAATTATAAGTTATCTATCTATCTATCTATCTATCTATTTATAAATACAATAATACTATTCAATACAATACAATTATCAATTGTGAATTTTTTTTACTTTTTTTTTTTTCTCAAAATGATGAAGCAGCACAACTGTTTTTAACATTAATTATACTAAGAAATGTGATATGATAATGATTTCTAAAGAATCATGTGACACTGAAGGCTGGAAAAATTCAGCTTTGCATCACAGGAAAAAAATGACATTTCAACATATTTACATAGAAAACAGCTATTTTTTTAAAATCTAAAATATTTTACACTTTAAAATAAGTAAAATGTCATATAAAAGCAGCCTTGGTGAGCATAAAAGACGTCATTCCAAAAACCTCAATTATTCCAAACCTTGGGCCGCTATGTGCGCTAAATCTGGCATCGAAACGTATTTCTTTAGACATCACCCGATCCACCACAGCATGCGGAAGCAATGGGAAAACCACCAGACTTGGGAATGGACAGGCTGGGTTGTGGGGCAGCCGGGGACTAACAAGGCCTTCACTCTGGGATGCACAGGCTAGCGATCCGCGAGGCTGACCTTTGGGTTGGTGGCATCGAGGTTTAGCTGCATTAGCTGAGCGAGTGTGTGCTCGCGGAGGCTGTTGAGCTCGGCCTGCTGCCGCCGGAGCTTGATGAGCAGCAGGGTCAGTTCCTCCGGCTGCAGCGGGCGACAGGAGCAGTGTTAGTGGGGCCCGGCGTCAAGGGGCTTATGGGAAATCGGCCCATGATTGATACAGAGGACATGTGCTGGATACACTGACATAAACCTGTCATATCTCATCAACATGATTAACCAGCTCCACCAGCTTAGATGTATAGACTAGTTTAGTAACTACGAATGACCAGGTTCTCGAGCAAGAAACTATTTACTAAAAGCTGGTTTGAATGTTCATTTTCTATTAACAACAGAAAGTTAAGCAAAACAATGTAACAATAAAAATAAAATAAAAACATAAAAATAAATGTTATTTTAAAATAATAATAAATACTATAATAGCACAATATGTTTAAGTTTAATTTGCTTTCAAGAATGGAAAATCAAGCACAATCAACCTACTGAAACTTAGAATTATATAATAAAATTAAATAAAATTAACATTATACAAAAGCTAATTCAAAATATTAACTACCAAAACAGTACAAATAAGTAGTAGAAAATCTATAAATAAATAATTGAAAATTATATTATATTATATTATATATATAAATATAAATATAAATATATATATGTTTGTAAAATTAAATGATAAAAATTCACATTATTGTAAAATAATAAATCCTATAATAATATATAAATAAGTTTAAATTAAGTTTTAAGTTTAGATTTGTATTTAAGAATGTAAAATCAAGCACAACAAAATGATTAAAAACTAATCTTAATAAAAAAACTAAAATATAAAAAAAATGCTAGATACCATATAAAACTAAATTAATAGTATATTAATAATAAGTAAAAAAAAAAAAAAATCTGTTAACTAGAATGTATGTGTATATACAAATGCAAATATTCAATTAAGTATAACACAATTCATACAATTTTAAAATGAAAAATAGAAATGTATAAGTTAAATAAATAAGATATTTAAAAATGAATGAATATAATAGCATATGTACACTAAAATGACACTCATCCAGGGAGTAGAAAATCTGTAAATAAATAAATTAATAATTTGTAGTCTAAATATTTTACTCACATATCTATACTTGTATATGACTAATCATCTCTACCAGGTTCAGCTAACATAATCATGAATAACCAGGTTATTGAGCTAGAAAGTACAAGCTTCATTTTCCACAAAGAACAGCTGGATTCGTTTTAAATCTGCTTTTCAGAAAGGAAACTCCAAGGTTTCCGCTAATTTATCCTTAAAAACTTGTTCTGTTTCCCAATTAAGTCACATCTGAAGAAAACAACCCTGGGATCTAGATTACCTTATGTTTGTCGTTTCATCTCGGTATATATTAATCCAAATAAAGCAAGTTATATCATGAAAAACAAGAGGCTAAATGTTTTTCACCTAAACCTAAATGTTTAAGGTGCTAAACTGAATTAAAAGACATTTTTACAGCAGCTTTCCAGCGATGATGAGTAAAACACATAAGGAGGAGCTCTATTAATATTTCATCAAGTGACCGCAGGCTTTTTCATTAAAATGCTCTCTGCCTGAAATAATATCGCAGACGATTTCTGCCAGTTGTACTTTGCGTCTGTAAAATGAATAAATAAAAGTAGAAGCTTAACGGAAAAGAGGCAGCTTAAGACTGCCAGAACCTGAAACGTCAAGCAAGAGAATAATAATTATAGTTTTAAAAAGAGCTTATGGTATTAGTGCTTCACAACAAACACACAAACACTCATCTGTCTGGTGTTTAATTCAAAACCTAAAGCTTGAAAAACCTACTCTACTGCAATGCAATACATTTGAATAATCCTTAACCTTTAAAGTCAACATGAAATGACACTAGCAGCCTGTTTTTTACCTTTGCAATAGCATGCACTCACGAATCGTGTACGAACAGAGCAGAGGTATGTGTTGTGAAAGTAAATGTGGTCATTTTGATTTCATGTTGACTTTAAATGAGCAGCTCGACCTCTGCATGTCAAATATTCTGCTCATTTGCAAGCCAAAGCCTCAACGAATCCTTGGTGGCTTGCAACTGAAAAATGCAAAGAGTTTGAGAGGAAAGCACAAAGTTGAGGATGTGAAGCGTACCGTTTTGCCTTGCAGAGACTGTGCAGTGATGCTCTGTGCGGGAGGAACAGGCCTGCGCTCGGCAGGGAAGGAGTACTGACAGAGACAGAGAGAGAAAGCACAGAGATCTCATGAGAATTAAACCCACAGCATCGGAAGAAACCTAAAGCCTCGGAAATAACACGCTCAGACAATCACCCAAGAACATCTGTGAGGAAGATTTTGATATAAAAGGGTATAAAATGGATATAAATATATATGATAAATGAGCATATATTAATGCATGGTTCCCACTTTTTCAGTGTTTCATGATTATTGCACATACATACAGACCAAAAAATATTAAAAAGTTTTCTGTTTAATTTAATTGCATTTTTGTTTTTGCTTTTCTGAGCCAAAAATAAATACCACACATTTTTCCCTGATTTACTGAAGACACCCACTAAAATGTCACAATCTCGTCAGGCACACAGTACTTACAACAAAAATAAATGTATGACACATTAAGAGACAAATTACTTTCACCCCAAAAACTAATTAGTTGTAATTCCACATTTTTAAAATTTGTCCCCATCCTAGGTTTCGCCCATTTGTTTAGCAAGATTTTTTTAATAATTTAAAACAAAATAAAATTTCATATGTACTGTACAAGTCATAATAAGCATGTTTTTTTCTCTCTCTTTCTCCCCATATATATGCATATATATAGAGGAAAAGAGAGAATATAGAGAGACAATTTTTACTATTACTACATTTATTATTAGTATTATTGGAAATATCAATATTTTCATGGACAAATAAGTACAAAAGTAAATATTGACAAAATATTTCATAAATTTTAAGAACATTTATCAAAAGACATCCATGACTAAATTATATATACACACATTAATATATTAATTTAAATATTGTGAATCTGATTTTAATGATTCATTCATTGATGTAGTTAATAATTTATTATCTATATATTTTACTATTTATTTATTACATACATATAGTTTGCACCTGAAGCTGGAACTGATCTATCTGAACTACCACTAACTCCAAACCAGTTTTTTTTATTATTATTCCAGGCAGGGAAATGCTAGTTATGTGAAATGTTCTCAGTTTGTCCCAGCTGTGGGAACACTGTGTGCTTCTGTACCTTGGACAGATGCTGTCTGTGCCGGCGTTCAATAGTCACGTCCCCACGAAACACCGGCGAGGACACTTCAGAGCGGGAATCTGGGTTGAGAGGGCGGTTGGGGGAGAAGGTGTGGTACCCGGCCAGAGATCCATGGGAAGGGGACGTGGGGATGGACTCGGCGATCTGGCCCATGGTTTTGGGGCTGGGCAGCGTCCCGTATCCGACCCGGGTGTGCGACTGCCTCTGCTGCCACTCGTACAGCTGCCACATGGTGTCGTCCCGAATGGAGCGGCGCTTCTCTGCGCTCGTGGGCTGCAGCGCCCGGTCGTACACCGACCCTGCCACGCTGCAGATGCTGTCCGGACGCAGCATGTTCCGCGGGAGCGTCCGGTAACCCTCGGGATAGCGCGGGACGATCTGAGCGCGGTGGCTCGGCATGTTCCTCGGCAGTGTTTGATAGGACGTAATGCTGCAAGACAAAGACATCACCGTTACTAGCGGCACTTGAAAAATTAAAGAGTTAAATTTTCATTTCATTCAAAGATAAATTCATGTTTTATGGGTTTGAGTTCAAGAAAAACGTAGACACAATACAGAATGGGGGGGGGGGGCAATTCATAGAGCCTTTGTTTTTTTTTTAATGAAAAAAACTAAACTATTGATTTAATTCAGACATGCTTTTTATTAAGATTTTAACATGTGTGTATACAGTGGGTACGGAAAGTATTCAGACCCCACTTACATTTTTCACTCTATTATATTGCAGCCATTTGCTAAAATCATTTAAGTTAATTTTTTTCCTCATTAATGTACACACAGCACTCCATATTGACAGGAAAACAGAATTGTAGACATTTTTGCAGATTTATTAAAAAAGAAAAACTGAAATATCACATGGTCCTAAGTATTCAGA
>JAUCMR010000091.1:681827-692768 GCA_032357425.1 Enteromius argenteus
TAACCATTGTACTCTCACTCTGACTGTAAGGTGTCCTTGAGTGCCATGAAAGGCGCCGTTTAAATAAAATGTATTATACACGCATCAGCAAACACACGTGTGCCAGGACGCTTTCTGAAGAGTTTGTCTTTACCAGGAGCTGGTGAGATCAGCTTGGCACTTTTATAGGCACCATTAAAAGGTTTGGCATGAGCACCCTTGTACTGTCAGAGCAGAAATCAATAAAGGGCTCCCGCTGCCAAGATGCACAACCACAAAAGTCGTGTCTCAATTTGCTGAACACGAGGAGCTCCAAACGATGTTGGCTAGATGCAGAAAACCAGCTCAATTATCTGCCATGGTGTAGGCCATTGGCAACGTTAACCTAGTTTAATCTAATTTTTACATTTTACAGCAGTTAGTTTCGTGCAGCTTATTTAATTGAAGACAATATAAGAGGTATTGATGTATAATCCGTGTCATCATAATCAAAGAAACTGCTGACACTGGATATATTCCAAATTATGGCACCTGTTTTAGGCATATTTTGAAAATCAAAACATCTGCTAAATGAAGTCAGTATTTAATATTAGAATGAAAAAGTCAATTTTACTTTAAAACGGCATGTAATGTCAGTCACCATAATTTACACATTAATTGACCAAAAAAAAACAGGTACAAACCAATCATTAAACATTTGAAAATATTAGAAATTAAATTAACTAAGATTTAAAAATATTATTTGAAACATGCATTAAACCAACGATTTTTTAAGATAAACCTAACATTGAAAAGTACTTTGTTAATAAACTTTATATAATTAAAACAAAGTATTATGTAAATATTATATTAAAAAAAATCTAAACAAGCACAAAACAAAATATTACACTAAATGCGATATTGATAAATAATTTTTACAAACTGTAAAATTGTAAATTGAAAAATATTTTGAATATTACAGTACAAACATAATGTGTATTAAAAATATCAATTAAAACAAACTCAATACAACATTCAAAAATATTTTAAACTGTGAACAATTTAAATATTTTTAATTATATTTATTTTATATTATGATAAAGCTTAAAATATAAATTGAAACCTGCATTAAACAATTTTTTTTACACTAAATATAGCATTCAATAACAACAAATTCAATTTTTTCTAAATAAAGACTAATAAATATTATTTTTAACATTAAACATACAAGACTGAAAATTAATACATTTTTAGAAACTTCAAACAAAAAATATTAAACAAAAAATAACAATATTTTTCTATAAATAACAAATACTATTGTGCTAATAAGCATTTAAAAATGCTAATTAAAACATGATTTAATCAACTAAAGATAACTATACAAACTTAACTAATTTTGAACAATGTAAAATTATTTAGAAATTATATGTAAAAGTATAATAAAGATTATACTGTGTTTAAAAATATTACTTAAAAGCTGCATTAAGCAGGAGATTTATTACATTAAATACAACGTCAACTTTGATCACAAGTGATTGAATTTTTATTTGTATTCGGTGCTTTTAACTGCATCCTGAATTTTGAGCATTGTTTTTGCAAAACTAAACAAAAAAAGAAAGAAATCCAGATTGTGGCATGCAACCACGCACTCTGCTGAGAGTCTGGGAAAAGTTTTTGATTGGCCCAGGACGTGCATATGCAAGAAATCCTGTCAAAAACAAGCTGCGATATTTGCACGAGTTGCACAAATATTGATGAAGAGCATGTAGGCAGAGCTTCACCGATGCCTTTTGATAATCGGCACGAATCAGCATCTTAAATAACACGAGCACACAGCACCGTTCTGTCTTCCTGTTCCTCTTCCTGCGCTGACAGCAGCTCTGATCCACTTTGAGACAAATTTTTCGTGGTGCTGGAGCACAAAGCTCCATGACTTATTCATCAGAAGAGAGGAGGACGAGACGAGCAGAGCAAACACACGTCCTCCTACTCTGCCACGGCTAAACGGAGGATGGCACCTGACAGCAAACGGGCCAGGTGGAGGCCTCGAGACCGGGCAGAGCTAGAAATATCTGCTGGGTCATGATAAAGAGCTCATGCCTGCAGACGCTGGAGTTTGTGTCAGGGGACTGAGAGTGGGAGAGAAAACACCGTTGCTGCACAAACTCAGACAGACAGAATAATGCACGAATACTAGCGATGCAAGATATTTGATATACCGGTATTTTTTCAACTCATTTTTGGAAACAACACCAAGTCTCTCCTGTACAGAAATTATAAGCTAATTTTTTGTTCAGGGTTAATGTTTTCCGACCCAGCCAGTTTCTATGTAAACTATGCATCATTAATACAAAGATTACTGGATTTTTAATATTACTGTTTTAAATATATTGCGTCACTTAAAGTGTGTCTACATCATTTTGTTGCGCTGTTTAATGATTGAAATATTGCCGCGGGAGCTTAATATAGATTGCGAATGGCCAAAACTTGTATTTGTTCACATATCTTTGTTTTATTGTTTTGAGAGGTGATCGAAATATTCGCAGCTTTATGAATGTTTTGCCCTCCACGTCTTTGAACGTGACTGAAAACTATGAATTAGCTTGAAATGAACGACTATAGGGTCCCTCACCTCCTGGTGTCGTCGTCCGGGGCCCGTGTGCGGTGCGTACGGACCCACTGCTCCAGCTGCTGCATGGAGTTGGTTCTGCTCAGGGTTCGCTCAGGCTCTGCCGGCTGAGGAGGCACCGTCGTCCTCTGGGGCATCGTGCTGCTCATGTCTCCGGGGCTTCTGTCTCCTCCTCGCTCCCCAGAGCCGTTGACCTGAGCCAGCTTGTACTGCCCGGCCCCTGCCACGCTCTGGAGCTGTCTGGAGGACGAGACGGCCGCAGCGATGGCCGCCGCTTGAGCCGGCTGGAGCTTGATGCTGTTGATCTTAGTGAGCGGCCGCTCCACAGCGCCCTCTTTCTGAAAGCCGTATTTCTCGCCCTCTCGCGGCGGCAGGACGGGTTTCTCTGGGTCCTTCTGCTGCATGTGTTTGTCTCCATGAGGGTATCTCGCATCTTTCTGCATGACCTTTTCACCATCGTTCGGCGGAGCATATTTCTCGCCTTCCCTCTGAAGGGTGAACTTGTCTCCATCTTTGTGTAGCGTGTACTTCTGGCCGTCCTTCTGCAGCAGGTACTTCTCTCCTTCTTTGTGGACGGCGTATTTCTCTCCGTCCTTCTGCAGCATGTATCGGTCTCCGTCCTTCTGCAGAGCGAGTCTCTGGGCGTCTTTGTGCAGGGTGTAGTTGTCGGCATCTCTCTGGAGGGTGTATCGCTCTCCGTCTTTCTGCACGCTAACCCTGCCTTCTTTCTCTTTCTGCTTGTCCACGGCTTTCTGCTTCTTCTCCTCCTGGCGGAGCGTCTCGCGGTTTCTCTCGTTGTTTTGGATCTCGGGTCGGGTCAGAACTCGGTGATTCAGCATGTTGTTCATCTCCTGAGGGCTGCGTGAGTCAACCTTTACCTTCTCAAGCCTGCTGAAAGACAACGAACAAGCTAGCGTGTGAGAGAGAGAGAAGAAAACAAGCATTTCAGACTAAAAACAAGCTCCAAATGTGTAATATTTATAAAGAGCTTTACTACACAGAGCACCACTGAAACACTAAATAAACGCAAGCTCTTTCTGACCAAACGTTTGTGTCTCTTAATAAAAGTCACTTTGTTTCTAAGAAAAGCAAGTTGTGGTTCAATTTCAGTCACAGCTGTAATCCTGTTGCTGAAAAAAAAAAAGCAAAGCAAGTGTTTGAGTCTGAGAGAACTCTTCTGTATCTGTGATTGTGCTAAAAGCTGTAATGAAACAAACAGAGACACAGAGTTTCAAAAACATCTTCTGCACTTATAAAGCTGTGAAAATCTCTGCTCGACAGACTCTCTTGGGATAACAAACTCAAAAAGGTATGACAAAAGCCCCGCTATAAAGAGTGCCAAGTGACTGAAGTGGTTTCTACTGAGGCAGCTAAAAGACAAGTTGACAACAATATAAATAATTCTTAACCAGGAAAATATGTACAATTTATTTTTATATAAATAAAAAAGCATTTATTACAAACGTGCATAATCTTTGTCATTATTGATTTTCAGTTATGTAGCTTATTAATTACATATTTTGTTTAGCTTTTTAGAAACTGTCTTATACTAGGGTAAAAATATACATTTAAAAATATTGACATTTTGACATCATTAAAGATCATTAAGAACTTTATTATTTATTTTGATTTATTATTTATTTTACATTTTTCAGTTAATTTATTAATTACTTATTTAGTTTTGCTTTTAAAAATAAAATAAAATAAAAAATAAAAAATAACCCAGAAAATCTAATTGAGTAAAATATATTTTAAATAAAAGGATAAAGAATTCACTTTATCTCTGATCACAAAGAACAATAAAAAAAAATATTAATTAATAATAAAAAAAGAATTTTAAAATATAATTAGTATTTTGGCAGTATTACTGATTAACAATTCACATTATCTCTGATCACAAAGAACAACTTTAAGTTTAAAAAGATATTAAGATAAATTTAAAAAATAAAAAATGATTAATTTGCATTAAAAATATAATTAGTATTTTGACAGTATTACTGATGATAAAAAACAACTTCAGGGTTTTTTTCTTTATTTTTATTATTGCTTTTAAATGATTTATATTATTATTTACTTATTTTGTATTTAATAACTCCTACCCTGGGAAAACAAAAACTTAAATTAACGACTGTAAATGTGATTGAAGCGGTACAAGGGATTTGAATGTCTTCCTTCTAATTGGTTCAGAGCGAACCAAAGCACGTTTTCTGACCTTCTGATTGGCTCAGAGTGGACCAATGATGCATCCGTCATAACCTTCATCCAGGTCTCCATTTCTTTGGCTGTGTCAGTGCTGAAATAGTACGTCCGCATGTTGGGATGTGTCGCCTAGTTGTGAAAAACCAACACAGCAACCTGTGGGAAAAAAGACTGGACGGTGAATACCCATAAATACCTGCTTTGGGTGTCCTAACTGGTGTCAGCGGCACAAAATGCAATAATGCTTGAGTAGTCTTTCTGAAGTGAGCAGAAATTCGTCAGGAGGATTTGAGCTGACAGACCCCCGTCGTTCAGGGCCCCTCAGGAGTTTGTTTGACTGCTCGACTCTGACAGCTTTTGTCTGGATATTACAACTCGTCTTTCACAACAGTTTATATAAGCTTCAAAGAGCAAACACTCAGCGCTTTAGAATAGTTAGCAAGAACTCTGGTATAAACCCTAGTGGGATGTTTCAGTCTACATAGGCAGCATACAAAATACATTTCTTTTTAATGGGTGCCGTCAGAATGACAATCCAAGCAGCTGTTTTCATCAGCTGCTTGGATTCTCATTCTGTTTTGGTTTCACAAGATGTTAATTGATGGACTGGAGTGGTGTGGATTATTGTGATGTTATTATCAGCTGTTTGGACTCTCATTCTGATGGCACCCATTCACTGTAGAGCGTCCATTGGTGAGCAAGAGATGTAATGCTACATTTCTCCATAATCTGATGATAAAACAAACCTATCTTCATATTGGATTGCTTAATAGAGTACAAACATTTACAGATAATGTACTACCCCCTTGTCATCCAAGATGTTCATGTCTTAAGTTTTTTGAGGAAAACATTTTAGGATTTCTCTCAGTATAATAGACTTCAATGGTGCCCCCGATTTTGAACTTCCAAAATGCAGTTTAAATGCAGCTTCAAAGGTCTCTAAATGATCCGAGCTGAGAAAGGGTCTTGGTTACTAGCGAAACAATCTAAAACAAAAAACTATTTACATACTTTTTAAACTCAAAGGCTTGTCTTGTCTAGCTCTGCGGTGTCCGGTTCAAGACAGTTAGGGTATGTCACAAAACTCCCATCTCGGTTCCTAATCCAACTTCAAAATCATCCTAAATCGTCCTACCTCGCTGCAGAAGGACTGACCCCGTGTTTACAAAGTGAACATGCAAAGGCCTAACACCATAAAAAAAAAAAAAAGGTAAAAAAGTGATGTAGGTTTAGTGAAGTTGGGGGAGTTTTTAGACCTACCCTAACTGTCTAGAGCAGGAAAACACAGAGTTCATGCAGAGTTAGAAAAATGAGCCTTTGATGTTAAAAAATATATAAATTGTGTTGGGCTTTTTTTAAGATAAGACCCTTCTTCCTCATGTTTTCTGGTTACTGTGGTGAAGTATGTTAATGTGGCATTGTGCAAAACTCCGGACTCACCTTATTAGCGAGACTTCATCCAGTAAACATGTTGATGCTCGAGTTCATGAATCCTCACGGAGGACAAGCCACACCATTGTGAAACAGAGAATAAGATTGTGAAAAGGCAGTGAGTCGACATGAAAATACCTGCACTAATAGGTAAATGACTCCATAGAGACGTAAACTCTCACAGAACAAGACACAAAAATGCAGCGTCGGCTGAAAAGTGCCATCCAGCAAAAACCTGTGTCAGGAAACCGGTCTAACTCAAGTTAATAACTGTTTTACTAGAGCCAAACTCTCGCCCTTGAGCAGGATGGCAGGGTTTTATATACAAGACTTAATTAAATTCACAGGTGAACACACTGATCCAACCCAAAGAGAGAGACTAAATCGATCCAAACTTCAATTCTCATGTTGATACTAAAAAGTTCTGCCGGCATAAAGTCAGCATAATATTTCTAATGCTTTTAATGGAAATAGTCAGGTTCCTAAAAGTGAAAAGGTTTGATTTCATAAGCTAAAAGAAATTTTAAGTAATAACATTCAATTTGGTATCAGAAACAAACAATGAACAACTCATTTCTATGCATTAAATCTAGGTTTAGGTTAATTTATAAATACATGTTCAAAAGTTTGTGGGTTTTAAAATCAATGAATGCTTTCATTCAGCAAGGATGCATTAAACTGATCAAAAGTGACAGTAAAGACAGTAAAAAATGCTCTTAAATATTTCTATTGCAAATAAGTGCTGCTCTTTTGGATTTTCTATCCCTCAAAGAATCCAGAAAAATCTAATGTATCACGGTTTCCAGAAATATATGAAGCAGCACAACTGTTTTCAAAATGTGTTTTGAGAAGCAAATCAGCATATCAGAATGATTTCTGAAGGATCATGTGACACTGAAGACTGGAGTAAGGATGCTGGAAATTCAGCTTTTAATCCCAGCAATGAATTAAAGTCTCACATATATCTAAATAGAAAACTGTTTTTACTGTATTTTTGATCAATTAAATGCAGCATAAAAACACTTCCTTTTAAATAAAATGTAAAACATCTTACTGTGAATTGTCTTTTAAAAGTTACATGGAGAAAAAAATCTTTATTTACTTTATTTATATACATTAAATTATTTTTCCCCCCCAAATGGTGGCCAATAAAATAGCAGAGGCTTGTTTCACATGATAGAAAAAGCATGCGATGAAGTGTTTTAACTCTCTTTTTCACCTGCCCTCTTCTAAACCACATTTGCATGTAAAATATGGCCACGTCTGAGAGTTTCTGAAAGCGTCTCTGACCTTGAAGGCGTATTTTCTGCTTATGTGATCGTCCACAGACAGCATGGAGATGTGGAAGCTTGGCAGAAGGATACTTCCCAAGATTCCCTCTTCCTTCTCATCTGAAGACACAAAGAGAGAGAGATGTTAGCATATATTAGCCGGCTGCCAGGGAACCTGTTACACTTTCAGCTGATGACTGGGTGTTTATTTCGGCAGGGGTTTGAGTAAACAGACGGTCCGCCGGGGCTGATGGGAAAATGCAGGTTTGAGTGCATCCGAGCATGTCAATGAGGTTGTGACTGCTCTCGACTTTGATTGCAGACTGCGACCGATCCATCAAGAGTTGCTTGCCGACAGAGTCAATTCAGAGCGACAGCGGTGTTAAACCTTACTATTACCATAATAATGCCAAAAACAGCCATTATGCATTTACAAAAAACAGCAAAACTGGCCTTTTAATCATGGCTTAGGGAAATAACAGCACATCTCAAAACACATAAAAATGCAGATCAACAGCACAATTATGAGTCAATAAAGATGCTTTAACAGTTCAATAAACTGAAGGTCAAAACTGAACAACTTGACACCAATGTCTGTTTTTGCTCTGCCAACAAAAATAGTTCCAAACAAAGTTAAAACTAAACTAACTCTAGAATAGTGGAGTCCTGATATTGTTTCAATGAATGAATCACTGAATCTGCTGAATATACTGTATGATTCAATGAATCACTTAGAGACCTGAATGAACTGAATCAGTTGAGTGAATAATTCAACGATTTACTGGTAAGAAATATATTCCTGAACGTTCGTGAAGGAATCAGTGTTTTTGAAGTAAATGAAATAAGTGAATGAATTGAATCGGTTGAGTGAAAGATTCAATCATTTGCAGATGATAGTATTTTTTGTTCAGTAGTCAGTGTTTTAAAAGAAATCAAGTGAATGAATCAATTTCTCACTCACTCAATCACTTGTTTCATTGCTGAATTAATCAAACTGGTCGAATGAAGGAATTTCTTCTAAAAAATTACTTGTTTAATTCCTGAATGAATTGAAACGGTTGAATGAAAGATTTAATCAACTGCAGTTGATAAATATATTTTGCTCTTGAATGAGTCAGTGTTCTGAAAGGGATCGACTGAATGAATGCACTTCTCACTTTTGTTCTTGAATTACTTATATTGGTCAACTGAAAAAAATAAATCAATTTCCACTAAAAAATCACTTGTTTAATTCTTAAATTAACTTACCTTGGTTGAGTAAAAGATTTAAAAAAAATTTCATAAGAACAGTCACTTGTTTCACTCCTGAATGAATCAATTAGGTTGAGTGAAAGATTGAATCATTTACAGGTGACAAATATATTTTGCTCATGAATAAGTCAGTGTTTTGGAAGGAATAGATTGAGTCAATGAACTCCTCACTCATAAAGACAGGCATTTGTATCATACCTGAACGATCTGAAACGGCTGAATGATTCAATCATTTTCTCATAAAAACTGTCCCTGAATCAAATTGGTTGAAAGATTCAGTGACTGACTGACAATATATTTTAGTTGTTTTCGAAGGAATCAATAAATGACTCTCTCATAAAGACACTTGTCACAACCTACTGGCATAATGTTAACTGAAGAAAGAGACCACATTTTTTTAGTTAGTTTTATAAGTAGTGTTAAGTATATATATGGACAATATACATTGTTGTGATGCAAACTCATCAGACTAACATGCTTGCTATTCCTCTGCCATAGAGACCAATGAAGACAATGATATTTCAGCACTGTGATATGCAATTGTCTTTTAAAAGTTACATGGAGCAAGTTTTTGTATTGTGGAAACATCCCACACACTGCGTTCTGGAGCTCTGAGTGTGGTGTTCAGAAGAGAAGAAAGCTGCCGGTGGCTCACAGCAGACGCCGAGCTGAATCACTGACAGCAAACAAACAGAGAGATGCTCAGCTCTCGTCAAGATCACACTCAGCGGGCTGGCTTTAGGGAAAGCACATACTGATACCGCCAGAAAAAAATCAAAGCTCAAAGGAAGTTCAGCGGCGGATACAAAACTCCAACAATTCTGCACCAAATCTCAGCCAACAGTCATTTGGACCGGAGCGGTAAACAATTATTCTGGATATTTGCCATTAATGATTCCTTTAGTGCTTCAGAGGAAGAAATATTAAGAACAAAGAAAAGTAATTGTACTGCCAAACGATGAAAGATGTTCTATTATACTGTAAAAATGCCAAACAATTCTTGCAGAAAGACTGCTTACACACTCTTTAATGACTTTCCAGTCTTTTTAAAAGTGATATAAATACTAAACAAACATACAAAAACAACCATTCAAAGGTTTGGGGATTGTCAGAAGTTTCTTCCCATCACCAATACTGCATTTATTTAATGTAATACTGTAATATTCTGAAATATTATCACAATTTAAAACAACTGTTTTCTATTTAAATGTAATTTAAAAGGTAATTTATTTCTTTTTTTAGTCAGGATTTTATGATGAATAGAAAGTTCAAATGGACAGCATTTATTTTGATTACATTGTTTTCCACTAAAATGTCTTCCCTGAGACCTATAATCAAATTAATGCATCCATGCTAAATTTATTAGAAAGCATTATTTCTTTTCTTAAAAAAAGAAGGTACAGACCCCAAACTGTTGAACAGTAGTGTTTTTTTATTTAAATCTTTTTTTAAGTATTGGTTTTTAGTTCCCAAACCTAGCTGATATTCAAAATGTATTATTTACCACCTCATTTTTATTTTTAGATAAAAACAAAACATTAAATTTGGCCAAATTTCACAACATGCACAAGTCAGTCATGCTAAATCAGATGAAAATAACAGTTCATAAAAATCTGCAGTAACTCCACATGTATTCAGATATCAGATGCCTCATATATAGTCTTACTATGACCAAACTAATGAGCTGCAGTAGCAGCTGACACAGACAGGGGGCGTCAGAGATTGGCCCTCCTCTGCTCTCAGTGGCATCGCTCGGTCAGGGCCGTTCAGAGCTTCACCTGTCCTTCATCACTCATGTCCACATGCAACATTTAATCTGAACCGTCGATACAGACTCTCGGAGAGATGGAGGATATGCAGACAGTCTGAGCACGTCTGCTGCGTGGCTGGAATACTGCTCTGTCTTCTCTGTCAGCCAATAAACAGCCTCGGTCCTCATGGGTCCGACTGTGAAAGAAGGATCTGATTGCATTGCCCGACTGCTTAATTGCACAATTTATGGAGATCTAAGAGCGTCTTCAAGAGACTTCAGCATCCAGCACAACCCATTTTGTCAATGCATCTCCCTCACTGTGTGTACTGTGAGAGCTTACATACAATTCTTGATTCTGATTGGTCAAAAACAATATTTTACAGTCAGTATAATGCTAAACTAAACTGAAATCCTGATTGAAATTATACTGAAATGCAACAAACAAACAA
>JAUCMR010000091.1:693301-709054 GCA_032357425.1 Enteromius argenteus
ACTGGCTGGCAGCCAAATAAACATCCATTATAAATATCCATTATTTAAGTTATGACCCACAATCTTAGAATTATTAAAAAGTTTTTTATTTTTCCTTTTTGATGAACCAATAAAAAAATAATTTTTTGAATTTCTGTGTCACCAGTTTGAATCAGTCTAATGACTGAATCACTCCGAGTGAACCACAAAAGGAATTAAAAGAACCAAACTGAATCATTACTGATTCAAAATCATTATGTTGAATTATTCAGTTGTGAACCCTTTCCCTTCTGCACTCTAAAATAACTTGGTAGATACCATCCATTTAGTAATCATGAAGAACTATGATTTGAAAAATACACAGCGTAAAACCCACCGATAGCAGCGCAAATGTGTCACTTGATCATAGTAGACGAAGTCAACAGAAAGTTCTCGGAGACTAATGTTTGGAGCCAAGCGAGCATTAATGCTCACATAAAACTGGATAATCAGAAATCAGTGTGAGATAAAGTGTGTGTGTGTATAAACAGACACTGGACTCACCTCTATAGTAGAAGAGGCACATGTCAGACAGAACGAACCATCTCTTCTTCCACATCTTCATCCCGGTACTGTCCTGTAAAACCCAGCAGCACAGCAGCCGTCAATCAACCCAGCCGACCAATCACAGCACAGCACACAAAGGCCGCCCCTTTTCAATGCACGCTTATTTTCCTCCAATATCTCTGCTTTGTTTGCTGCTGTTCTCCAAAACAGAAACTCTCTTTTTTTTTTTTTAAAGGCGACTTGTTTATTTGAGGCATGAATCATATTCATATTCCTCCCTCGTGTTTTACTGTTTGTTGTGTTAATGTTTGCACCGTGTAAGCATGTAAATTTTAATTCAGACAACAAAGCCTGATGCTTTCGCTTGTGCTGCAGGAGCAGCTTTGACGGAGGATGTTTGGGAAAGAGGAGAGACCACCTCTGAAGTCATGTTTTTCGTGGAAACACACTGCTTTCAAAGGAACGCTGGTGCAGCGATCACACACACAAAGACGAGCTCGACTCACTGATGCGGCCGTAATGCTTTATGTGTTTATTTCCATCTGCCTTTTATGAGAAGCGGTTGTGAAAAATATGATGCAAAAGCACAAATGTGTTTGAGGAGTCGTGCATAAAACACAGGCAGATGAAGCACGGATGAAGCGTTTGAAGGATAAGCTTTTAAGTGCAGGCAAACTTAGAAAACATGGCCATCAGCAACTAAATAAGCATCAAAACTGTTCCATTGATAACTTTTATCTCAGTCGTCATGTACTGTGATATAACCATGATACATATTTTTTTATACACATCAGAGTACTAAAGAAATTCATATAATTAGTATCATGCAAAACTTGTTTATATTAATATATAATTATAATAAAATAAATTATAAAATATCATTATAAATAAAAAAGATCTAATTTAATTATTATTATTATTTATATGATGCAATATTTTATATGTTGAAATACATGCGAATATTATGGAAATGCATATCAGTACTATAACAAAAACATATAAATATAATTCTAGTTAATAAATTAAATAAAGGTTTCTCTTTAGATAATAATTGTTTGTACTGTATTTATTTATTTATTCTGTATATATTAAAATGCACACATACAGTATATATTTTGAAAGTATTTACAGATTTGTTTTCTTATATTTGATATTATACAAATATATTTAATATATCAAAATAATTTTTTTTATTAAACATACATGCATGTGTTTGTATTTATATATTCATAATAAATATACACAGTATATATAAAGAAAAACTTATTTTGGATGCGATTAATCATTTGACAGCACTGAAATAAAATAAAATTAAGTAAGTAAATAAAAAAATATCAGAAGGGGATGTTTGATGATAATTTTTTCACTGTATTACAGTAATGAGAATCTATGTCCTCGCGTTTTTAACTGTAATGAAAATAATAGTTTAATACTTACAAACAAATGAATAAAAAATAATGTAAAGGTGTATTAATGGTGTGTAGGACCACGGAGCCACAGACCTGTTTGTAAAGCCAGCCGTTTCTCACCACCGGGGCATTGGGGTTCCTCTTGATGGAGTTGGACCTCTTGCCAAAGTTGTGGACTTTCTTTGAGGACCTGGAGAGCTGCAATAAGAGAGAGAGGAGGAGGGTTCTCAGAAACGACACTCGTGAGGGCTCAAGCTTGCCTGTGTACATTATTCAACAACGGAGCTGTAAATAATTACAACTTACTAGTGAAGTCGTTTAACGCATGCATTATAAATCACAAGCACTTACGAACCTTCAGAAAGTTAAAAACTGCTTAACAGAAGCCAAAACACACAGGAAACAATCTGAGGAGAGTGAATCTGTCATTGGTCTCGTTTGCTATGTCCATGAACCCTCCAATTATAAATGCTGACAATAAATCACCAGAATGGAAACATGACAAACATTTATAATTAGCCTTATAAATGCATGTGTTCTTTCTGGATTTAGTGCATTTATTTCATTAATAATAAGGGAAAATATCACATTTATTAATTTATTAACACATTTAGTGCTTCTATAAGTTTTTTTGCATATTTATTTAAATTCAATTCAACAACAGTTCAATAAATAAGAAATTCATATTTAGACCCAATATTGTCTGTTTTTGCTCAGTTTAGTCAATGGAAATATTACCCATAAAGGCACAGAAGAACTTTTGTGCATCTCCAATCAACAGACAGCAGTATTTTGAACAAATCAAGTGAAACAATGATTCAATGACTCATTCATAAAGAGAGCCAGTTACTTCATTTCTAAATGAATCAGCTGTTTGAATGAATGAATGAATGACTCAATGACTCACTCATTATCCAAAACATTTACCGCCACCTACTGCCAGTTTTAGTTTCTTATTTGGAGTATTTCTAAAAAATGTAAATAAAATAAAACTAATTAACTAATTACAAATTAATAAAAAAAAAAAAAAAAACTTATTGCATTTGTGACATTATTTATGCAATTGTTAAAGCAGTGTAAATGCATTCATGCCACCTCAGAGCTGCAATAAATGTTTTGTAAAAATCCTTAAATAAACAGATCAAATAAAATATTTCTTTCTGAAGCTACTTTTTTCTATTTGATGCTTTTCTTAGTTAACACAAAAATATAATATACATTGTATTTTTTTGTTTGATTTATATATGTACTTTAAATTGCTTTGGGTGTTTTTATAGAGTTTAGGGGTGATATTTTCATTGAGTCATCTGAATGACAACTCGACGAGTCTTTTAAAAGCTTTAAATAATGTGTCTGATTTAGAAACTTCTCAGAGAACATCCACAAATTATTTTATATACAAGATATTGGATTAAAATGCATGATACAAAACCTAAAATGAAGTGAAAGAAGATGCTGAGAATTAGATTTTTTATCTAGCTGCACAACTTGTTAGCCATTCTAACCCACTGCATTTTTATGATACGCTACATCAACTCAACATCACAGAGCAAAGGCAATGAAGCAAATGTGCAGTAATGAGGACAATAATTGTGTAACATGCTATTGATGCATGATGGGACAGTGCAATCTGTCATGCTGGAACTAGGCCAAGGTCAGTGAGTTAGTTAGTGACTCACTCTGGTTGTGGGGCTGCTGGGATGTGTGGTGTAGTCTGAGCCGCCCGTGTAGTTCGATGCTTCGCTCATGGTGCTGGTTGGGCGTTCTTTCTTCTCGGTCGCTGGTGCTTTGGTCGCTGGTCTGGAAGAGGTGAGGGGAAGACAAGAGCAACATCACAAATTAATCTAATTTCTACATCATTCAGACTTATTTGGGGTTTTTAGAGTCCTTAAGTTTATGCGATACATAAATATAACTTTGCATAACTAAACATATTGTAAACATTGTAGTCATATTGCATTATGAATTGGCAGGATTTTTAATTAATGCATTCAGAAAATATGACAGATTTACCCTGTTGCTCAGAAAGAAAAAAAAATGAACACTTCAAAGCCACATGATGAACATTATTTGCATTTATAAATTATTTAAAACAGGAGTCATGAAGAATAAATTATTGATTTAAAAACATTCTGTTGGCAGCATTTGTTGCAGGATTCCAAGTAATTTTGCATAATAGAAATCTAGTTTGAAGCGCAAACAACATTTTTAAGAACTGCTTCAACAAAAACAGACTGCAGATGGATTTACCAATTCATTTTTACCAAATAAAAAAGTTGTTTGTGGTAATCCACAGCAAGCCACACCTGACATCAGATTTAAAACATCCAGAAGAGTCTGTGAAGGCAAATGACTGCTGTGCAGATAAATGAGGAAAGTTCTGGAGCTTCTGCGAGACGCTGAGGAAGTTCAGGCCTCTAAACGGCTGTTTTAATAAGCCAGAGCACTTCAGCATTGAGACCGAACAGAGAAAGAGAGAAATAGCGGAGACAGGCCCCATGCATCAAAGCAATTACTCACTTCACGTCTCCGCTGATCTACTCCCACACAATTGACAACCTTAAATGGCCTGCCAGCTCCGGCTCTGACATACCGCAGACGCAGTTTACGACCCAGTCAAGCTGAAGGGCAAAAGCAAAGCCAACGCCAGAAAAAAATCAAGGTTGTAAAACAAACGCCACCGTCTTATTTAACGAAAGTGAAGAGAAAACAGAATAAATACAGCTATAAACCCTGAAATCCCGTGGCATGAGGACGCTCATTCGGGAGGCTCTGTCCCATAGGGTTGGCCTATATTTCCTCGCTACAGTAGAGTGACGACGTCTAGGGAAAGCGCTGCTATCTGGAGCAAGGGAGAAGAGAGAACACCAGGGTAAAAAATAAGAGCTGTCTTGCTTCTGGGTCACGTCGCATGAGGAAAAAACTCTCTGTTTTACAAAAGGCTGAATACCAGCAGCGGTTAAACAGCCTGTTATTTGCATCCCACAAACTGCATCAGGAGGTTAAATGCATGTTTGTGCATTTAGTCAAAAATGACATTTGTGTCATGTCGTTCCATACTTGCGTGGCTTTATTTTTTCAACTCAACACAAATGAGATGCTGCTGCTTTCCATATAATGAAAGTGAAGGAAAACTGAAAATGTCAAGCTCCAACAAGGAGCAAAAGCTTGACAGTATGACTCGAGCACAGTATCCCAAGTCATCCAAAGTCATTCAATAGCTTTGTGCGAAGAACTGACCAAAACTAAAGAAGCAATTCACTAAAAAATTGAAAAGATCCAACTCATCTGTCCCAGCTCTCTCATGGGAAATGCAGATGTCCAGTTTGAAGACAAATCATTTTAATGAGTTGGATCTTTTCAGTCATTCAGCTCACTGCCAAAAAAAGACTGATTGTTAATTCTTAATTGAGTGGCCAACATTGAAACGCAACTGAATTGAAGTGCATGTTGTCCTATTTGACTTGTTTTAAGTATAAACCAGTTTTTTTAAAAATATGCAAGAAATGCAAAAATACTTGAAAACAAGTCTTGATATCTCAATGTTGCTTCCAAAAACCAAGAGACCCATAATTTTTTTTTTTTTGCACATATGAGAACGTGAGAAGACTTTAAATGACATGCATGGGTTGTCTGGGCTGCTTTTATGGTGCTTTTTGAAGCATATTATAATTGCACTGAAAAAAAGAAACAAACTCTGTCTGCGTGTGTGCTCGCCGTTTGACACAATCATCTGATTTTGCATTGAAAACAAACACAAAGAGACACTTTGTGAGATGCTCAAAACAGTCAGCAGTCATGCACACACCAGCACCACAAATAATACAAAACATTACACAACAGTCCATCCCTGGAGTCATTTAAAGAAGAACAGGGGTCAGGGTACACAGATCCAAGTACGACCTTCCAGGCCGCTGATCTCAAATTAAATTGAGCATTCAACACGGCTATTAGCGTTCATTAATTAATCTCTTCTCAAATAATGAGTTTTGGTAGCCACGCCGGCGGCCATCATTCTGCTGACATCTGACAGCATCTTCAGAGGAAGAGTGGCGGCGAGTGTGAAATTAGCCCCATGCGGAATGGCTAAAGCGCACCGAATCCAGAGATAATTGACGGAGGGGACGCTCAGATGGGTTTATGGGTTGGTTGGGCACCGGCTTGACTGGAGGTCACCGACTAAAACGCATGAGTCATGCTAGGCTTTAAAACTCTCCGTCTGCCACCATTTGTCTCTCACACTCTTTAGTGAAGCCTCATTTCAGGAGGTTAAACTCAGAGGCCTGGAAGAACGTTAAGAGAATAACACTAAATCGGTGTTGGATTGTCTGCATGTGTCCGTTCAGACCTACAATATTAGGTCTGAAACACGAGCAAGCTCTTGTTTTCAAGGGTTTTAAAGTCATCAAATATTTGTCACCTGTTGTATTTCTAAGTAAACCGAGACATTTAATGAGCAAAATGTAAGAGTGAGCTCACATTGATGGGAAAATAGATGCCCATATATGGTCGCTCAAGGTGATTGGTTAAGAAGTGAGAGGGATTTGTGATGTCATACACAAATTAAAGTCGACTGAGTAAAATCAGTTGAGCAAAGTTACACATTTCATATAAAAAGTTTTGATTTCAAAATAATGTAAATAAAACAAAACATGATAAATCATGTTATTTTCGTGTTATTTTAATATCTCTGACATACTCTAAAATATTTTGAATTAGATTTAATTCTTACATTTTCTTCTGCTTCACATGTTCTTAAACTGTATACATTTTTAGTCTAGATAAAGCTTTAGCAATTTTGTTTCGCTTTTGCCATTTCTAATAGTTATTTATTTTAGTTTTTTAGGTTTACAGTTTTCAATTTTATAAGTCACTCTACTACGATAGATAGATAGATAGATAGATAAATAGATAGATAGATAGATAAAGTATATGCACATATATTAGTGTTAGGCAAATATATATATAATTAAATATATATATATATATATATATATATATATAAAATTAGTTAAAATATTTTTTACATTTTAGACATGTTTTAGGCAGCTGAACTTTCTCCGTCTTGCTTGCTTTCCGAACAAAATTTTTGTCCCAGTTAAGTGCTTTAACGCCCGTTATATTCAGGGACATTTCCAACGGTGCCATTTTTGTTGATGGCAGCCATAAAAAGCTTCAAACTTAGCGCTAAAGAGTCAAAGGCCTGTCACTTAATGGCAGTGCTCTGGATGTGACGGGGGCCACCGGAGGCGTGTGTACGTCGAGCCCCACGGCGCTGCGTGTTAAACTGTGCCTCGTGACAAATAAGTGTTTCATCTCCAGCCAGTGTGTGACGGGACTGTTTACAGACTGGAAGGGCACCATCTCGTCATGATGCGTGGGATTACGGGACCCCTGCCGAAGCGGCCGAGGAGAACATAATTCATTCCTGACTGAGAGCGACTTCGACACAAGGAGATCCGTGTTTCATATTCAATGTGGGTAAGACAAATCGGACGGCACACATAAATCTTGCATATCTCCACATTAGCGATGCATAGCAGGATATCAGGCAATCCGGTTCAAACAGCGCCTTGGGTTAGTGTTTGAGCAGAATTAATGAGACAGAAGGGCAAAACAACCAAAGATGAATGGAGGCTCCGCAGCTCAAAAGAAGCAGATGAGAGAAGAGATCCCTGCAAAGCGTTACCTGTTTAAAACAGGATGGACAAGTTTCCCACAATTCAGTCTAGAAAACAGAAAAAAAGGAAAGAAAATTAACTGAATACATTTTTTAAAACTCAAATTGTAGTTATGATACGCATTCAACAATGAAACCTCCAAAAGAAGAAGATTAATGGCAAACCTAGAAAATCCAGCTAAAACTAGCATCTGATGGTAGATGGTGGGTTTTATATGGGTTTAGATGGTCATTAATTGAAAGCATCAAATGAAGATGAAGATAAGACTTGCTGTTTTTAACTGGATTTTCTACTAGGGTTGCCATCTTCTTATGCTAGATCCAGGTTTTATCTGGTTGAAATCATGAAATGAAGAAGGTTCTTAGCAACCCTGGTTTTATGTTTCAGATAGTTATAGGCTGCTGGTTTTAGCTGGATTTTCCACTTGGGTTGCCATCTTCTTATGGTAGATGCTGGTTTTATCTAGTTTCTAGGTGGTCATTATCTAAAACAGTCAAATAAGGAAGATTAATGGCAACCATACTGTACAATCTAGCTAAAAATAGATTCTGATGGTAAACGCTGGTTTTATGTGGTTGAAACCATGAATCAATGGCAAACCTACTGGGAAAAAAACAGCTAATCCAACTTTGTATGGTAGACGCTGGTTTTATTTAGTTAAAACCAGAGCCGTTGAGAATCAAAGTTGCGACACTCCCATAGGCTTCCATAGGAACTCAGGAATGTGGAAGTAAAGTGTGTCATGGAGCGGCCAATAGTTCCAAACAACCAATAGTTCCAGCATTTCATTCATTTCAGTGCTTGTCAAATGCACTCGCCAGAAAGTTGAGAAAATTACAGCAGTTTTTGGCATTTTAACGCATTACTTGGATCTCTGGCCAGTAGTTGTATTTTATGAAACGTGTTATAGTTAATGTTTATTTTTAGATAATAGGCAGTGATGCTATATTTGGAGTCAGATAGCGTCAGAAACACCTTGCTAGCGATCATAACCAGATGCTAGTTATCATATTTTTTACATTTTCAAGCATGTAGTCTTTCTCTGCTTGTAGGAAGTTGAATGAGTTTCAATGGAGACCGTCCATTAAAGGAATACAATGAATGCAGTTGGTGTCCTTGTGTTTTTGAATTCCGTGTTTGCTGACCTTTTTTAACATTCACTTATACATGAATTTCATAAAATAATACTGGGATGGGATAATACTGGGATGCAAGTATAATTTTCACATTCAACATTTAAAACAAAGTAAAACTCAAAAAACATTGAGTGTTTGATAATTCTTAAGGCAAAACATAAATGTTTGTACTAGTACTAGTAGTGGTTAACCATGGCATTACATAGGAATATTATTTTTCTGGCCAACAAATGCCTCTAATTTGCCTCTTTGCTCTGGAATTTAAAAAATATATATTTTAACCCTAAATACTATGCTTCCTGCAATATAAATAATAAGCATATTAAAAAAAATGAATACTGTCTCTCTTCATCACTCCCCAGAATAAAATGTGATTGTAAAATGTATTCAGCGTAGTTATCAATACACAATCAATGCACATGATGTGTTAATAATCACTAGAATTGCTGCAAATATACTGAAACTACTGTCTATCCTACTTAAACCCATTCAAACATATTGACAGCGTGGAGTTGTTTGGAACTATTGAGAGCTCCATGAACCATGTGATGCACTGCGGCCAGATCAAAAAGTGTCGCAACTCTGATTCTCAATGACTTAAAAACAGTTAACAACGGTTAAAACCATGAAATGAAGTAGGTTCTTGGAAACCCTATTGAAAAACCCAGCTAAAACCAGCAGCCCATAATCATCTTCATTTCATGGTTTCAACTAGGTCATTAGTTGAAAACCATCAAATGAAGACTTGAGTTACCATCTTCTCATGGTAGATGCTGGTTTTATCTGGTTTCTAGGGGATCATTTACTAAAAATAGTCAAATAAAGAAGATTAAAGGGCATCATACTGGAAAATCAAGCTAAATCTAGATGGAGAAACCATGAAATGAAGATAAATGGCAAACCTACTGGAAATACCAGCTAAATCCAAACTTTGATGGTAGACACTGGTTTTATTTAAATTAAACCATGAAATGAAGTAAGTTCCTGGCAACCCTACTGGACAATCCAGCTAAAATCAGCTTTATATGGTATATACACTTGTTTAAATCATGAAATAAAGATGATTAATGGCAACTCTACTAAAAAAAAGCCAGCGAAAACCAGCTTCTGATGGTAGACGCCAGTTTTATCTGGTTTTAGATGGTCATTAGTTGAAACCAACAAATGAAAAAGCCTACGGGCTGCTGGTTTTAACTGGTTTTAGCTGGATTTTGAAGTACGATTGACATCTTGTCATGGAATAGATGCTGTTTTTATCCGGTTTCTAGGGGTTCATTAACTTAAACGTCCAGATAACACTAGATTCTGATGGTAAATGTTAGTTTTATTTGGTTAAATAAAGATGATTAATGGCAAGCCTACTACTGTAAAATCCTGCTAAAACCAGTTTCTGATTGTAGACACTGGTTTTATGTGGTTTCTAGGTGGTCATCATGCTGGTGAGATCAAGGTTGACCTGGTTAGTTAAACTAGATGATCGATTTGAGTTGATATGACCTGGATTTTCCAGCAGGGAAACATTTGAGAAGAAATAAGAAATAATAGGAGAAAGGAGTGAAGGTGTTGTGGAAGAAATTATTATCAAGCAAAATGACTAGCCTCAAGATACTGGATCTATGACAACATAGATCGACATATGGCTAACATTATTTTCTGTTTAATTACAGTGATTCTGGTAGTTTTTGCGTCAAAGTTTCCCCCTAAACTCCTCTGTCGCCTCGCGGGTCTGATTCATCTCAGCTGGACTTCTGGCAGGTTGTGACGTTGCTGAAGGCAACTCAATCTGTCGCACAACAACCTTCAGCTAAACTAGCTGTGATACACTGCAATCATAATGCTAATACATGCAGATAATTAAAGTTTTTTTTTTTTACTTGATTTTAATTTTAAACATTTTTTAAAAGTACTTTTGCTACCCCAGTGTCAGATTAAGTTGCCATATATTTTATTTTATTTTTCCTTTAGTTTTATTATTGTGTAATTTCCAATCAAGTTTTTATTATTATAAATTATTATTATTATTATTATTTTAAATAATAAAAAGTGTGCAAATATTATTAAATTTCAAACTAAATAAAATTCTAGCTATGAACATTTTATAAGCTTAAAAAAAACTTTAAAAAAAACAACAACATTGTTTTATTGTTATGATACAAGAAAAGTAATTAAACTATTTCAAAATTATTATTATTTTTTTTTTTTAGAAAAATCAAAAATTAGGAATATTTTGAAATATCCAATTACAGTTGCAATTATATTTTGTTTATTTTTTTTAAAAGTTGAAGAAACACCCAAATATACAGTAGCTGTACTGTAAATTATTTCAGTAATGGAGGGCGTCTGATGCTTTAGTAAGAGTTTATACGGCACAGCGAGAGCTATTACGGAACACACTGGCCTCATACATCAACACAGCGCCACAGAATGAGGAAATATGAGGAGGGTGAAAAAAAAAAAGAAAAAAAAAATGACTGTGCAAATTAATGAGCTTCCACTGTGACGAAGAGAAACGAGGGCACTTTAGAGCGAGCGCCGCAGACGTGTGTCGCCGTGTAGTGAAAGTGAAAGTCTGGCCCTTGTAACAAGTGCTGCGAGAAATCACATGAACAGAAGTTAAAAACAGATCAGGAGCAACAGAACCGGGCCGTGAGCATCTCCCACCTGCTCTTTACAACATCACTGTGTTTAACTACCACAAATAAGCAATGGACATCAATATATCAGGTAACCCTGGTTTTAAAAATATTAAAAATTATACATAAATCGTCACAGACATTACATTTTGTTAAAAAGACAATTGTCATGTAATGTACATACACAATTAAATATTAAAGAATTGTTTAAATCAAAGCTTTACTAAAATCACTATACTAGTTTAAAACTAAATCTGAAATTTGTCCGGTGATTTTTAATATTTGTAGATTTTTAGATATTTGCAAAAACTTAAGCATTTTTTTTTACATTAGATTAAATAAAGTACAGTTAGTGTGCAACATTTTTAAATATTTTAAATATTTAAATTAAAAAGTCACATTTTGCATTTTTTCTTCTGAAATACATTTTAAGTATTTACTCCATTTTTTTTTATCACTAACCCACACTTTTTATCTTTAAGTATGAAAAACAATTATAAAAAGTTATTAAATTTTTATATATAATATGCTATATTTTTTTGTTTGAACATTTCATAATGTGGACATATATTTATTTATATATATATATATATATATATTTAAAAAATAATGTTATATTTTAATAGTTACTTTGTAAAAATAAAATTAAAAAATTAAATAATGTCATTTTAAACTATTTCAGAGTTATTTAAAATTGTTAAACAAATTATTTCCTTTTGTGAAAGTCCAATTAAACTTTTTAAGTGCATTTTTAGCTTAGATTTTATTTGAAAAAAATATGTATTTTAAAATTGATTTTGTGCAAATTAGAAGACAAGACATACTGCTATTTTCTGTTTCTAGTAAGTGGTTCATACAGGGCAGATGCATCAATCTCAACAAGCGTCGATACTGTGGAAACCTTCATTGTCCGGCTGATTAAGATCAATCAATGGTATTAAAACGCAACGCAGCCTGAAACGTGAATCTATCGCATGACCGTGAGGAGCTGAATGTCCAAAAATTCAACTTCAAGTCTATTTAAAATACATTAAATACCCAAAACAACTCAATCGCTTACATTCTATTGATTTCTTTTGCCACAAAACTGCAAAAACAGCAACCATTTTCTCTCTAAATTCTCTCTTAAAGCAATCAAGACAAGCCCAGATATCTTGGAGGACCTTCATGAACATCATGTCATCGTCTCACAAATGCACAAACACCTCGGAGTGAGACTTTCTCACGTCAGAGTAAAAATAAGTGTAAATCTCATTAACATCGACTTCACAGAAAAGCAAGATGGAGGTGATAATTGAAACAGGTAGAAAAAAGGGTGAAGAAATGAAGCAGGCACTGCCTTCTCTCATTATATGCCACGCTACGGTTCAGGCCGCTCTCAAAACACTTCACTTTCAGCTCATTACATCAATAATTCATCCAAAATGAAAGCGCTGTCATCGTCTACTCACCCTCATGTTTTTTCAAACCTGTGTGAGGTTCGTTGTTCGATAGAAAACCAAAGGAGATGTTCAACGAAACATATCAAACGCTGAAAATCGATGAGGACGGATAAAAACAGCATTATAAAAGCTGTGTTTATGACCTGTGCACTTCAGAAGACCTGCAATCAGTGTTGCTATACTGTCTTTTATTATGTAGTATTATTTTGAATTAGCTTTAAGTTTTATAAAAACTTAAAAATTAAATATCAATATACACACAATAAACTTTAATTTAATTTAATTATATAGCTTATTAAAATATATATATATATATATATTTAAACTTCTGACAGCTTCACAAATATATTTACAACATATATATTTTTTTATATTTATAATTTATATACTTATTAGTGCTGTCAAACAATAACAATTAATCGCATCCAAAAAAGCATACAAATCAGATTTTTTTTTTTTATATATGCATGCTTGTATATTTATACATAACAAATATACACAGTACACACACATAGATAATATAAACTTATTCTGGATGTGATTAATCGCGATTAACAGACTGACAGCACTAATAATAAATAATACAGCACTAATAATTTTATTTATATATATGTTATTTATATACTTTTGCATATAGCATATTTTTGTAAGTAAAATTAAAAAAAAAAAGTTTTTTAATGATTAATAAGTTTTCGATTTAGTGAACAAGAATAAGTCATACGGGCAACTTTTATAAGTCTCTTTTTGTCATTTTATCTCATCTTTGGAGGCTGAAAGGGTCTGTTTTCCGAAAAAGACACAGGAAACATCTTTTGTTTTCCTCAGAAGAACCGGTTTGAAACGAACAGACCCTCCTGCAGCTCATCTTCATCAGATGCAAATATCTGCAGCACAAACGTTTCTTTTTCTCGGAGGTTTATCTACGGCAGCGTTTAGTCTGTATCTGCAGAAAAGGCGGAGGAAGTTGTTGACTTTGCTAGAGGACGCAGGAGAGAAGAGAGCAGAAAGAGAGTGAGATAAAGACTAGAGATGTGTCTGACAGCGGTTTGAGGGCAATTATCAGGAGAGCAGCTCAGGCTGGACAGGAGAGGTGAGCTGTGAAGAAGAGCAGAGCTGGATGAACTCCGCCAAATAATCATCTTCCCAGCACTTCGTTAACTGCCAGCCTGTTAATTGCTTGTGGCTTTGTGTGAAAACGTGGGGGTGTGTTGACTATTTAGTGGCTCACTCTTTTCAAACACACACACAAATAGTAACACATTATCCGTTCACAGACGGACCGGGAATAGTAAGGCTTTCAAATGATTCTAATTAAAAAGGTCAAGAAAACATTTCTGTAACCATATGATTCTGGGGTTCTATGACCGGCAAAATAAGTATATATACACACTATACATAAACAAATATTATGCATTTGTATAATATACATACATATTTATACATTTGTGCAAGTTGCAAGAGCATTATTTCATCCTAATAGCAAAGCAAATGCAAATAAAATAAAGAAATGATATTGTTCATCAGTGTACAGGTGCAAAAACAAATAAATACAATTTAAACGTAAATTATAAAATATATATATAATTTGAATTTAATAAAAAGTACTTGAATAATATGGTATGGATAAATAATATAGTAAGGATAATTAAAAAAAAATGTTTATAGTGTGATATCCGATTTATTATATAAAATGTAATTGAAAACTGACAAAAATATATATTTATTTAAAAATAAATGACTAAATAAATTACTAAAAACTATTTATTTTATTTTAGATGTAAAAATAAATTACATAAAGAGAATTTTATTTAATATTTAAATAAATATTAAATACAATTATACTGAAAAACATATATAATTCTAAATTACATATATATATTTTTAAATAATACTTAATATTAATAATAATAATAATAATAATTCAATTGTTTCATGCTGCAAATGAAAAAATGAAAATAAAATCGTTTACATTAAATCATTTCTAATAACAGGTCGCATTTCACCATAAAATAAATGTATATAATATTCTGACCATATTTTTGTGAGCTTCACTCAACTCATGTACCCACATCAGCAGACTAATAGAAAATAATGAAGACTTTTTGTGCCCCGTGACCCAGAAAAACAATCTTTTGACTTGTTCTGAAAAAAATTAATACCTTAATTATCTAATTTTTACATTTCTTTATACCCCCTATTAACCAACATTCAATCCACTCCAAAACCGAGCATGCAGTACATTAGGGAGCATGAATGTGATTTCTGTGTGAAGTTCAGACAAAGCTCTCTGTTTCTGACTCCATGCTGCAGGAAACGAAGAGAGAGAAAGAAATGACTCACTGTTCGTTGACGACAAAGATGCAGTTGTCTTGCGAAGGAACGCCTGTGACGGGATGCTTGCAGGTCACCTTTCGCTCATTGTGACTGCAGGAGAGAAAAGACACAGAAATGCTGGGAATTAGAGACATGTGAGACTGCTGTTCACACTTTGACACTCGATTAAGAGCCGTTCGATGATTGAAATGATTGAGCGAGCCATGGGATTCACGTGCCGCCCTGCTGCTCAACATCAGACCTTCTGAACAAGACACCAACATGATGCATGGTTCACTATTTTACTGCACAGTCTACACTCGTAGCTCATTTAGCTGTCACAAACAACACAAAAAGGTTGTCAAATTTAACTGAACTGTTATCATGTGTGTATTTGGTCACCTTTATTTATATAGTGCTTTTAACAATACAGACTGTGTTAAAGCACTGAACATTATCAAATAGAGTGTCAGTAATGTAAAATCACAATTAAACACTCAGTTACTTTACCTTTACGTTATTTTTCAGTTAAAAGCATTTCCTTACTGAATTCAGAGACATCATTGTCCAGCTCAGCTCAGTTTAAGTAGTTTCTGTGCAATCAAATCAATGAT
>JAUCMR010000091.1:713762-733995 GCA_032357425.1 Enteromius argenteus
TTAAAAGGTATATATCTATACAAATGGTTGGGCATATGCTATTTAATTGTTATGTCACATGATTATTTCTGTATGAGCCCTATAGATTGAACAAATCATCTGGGAGGAGCAGAAGCGTCTGCTTTGAACAGCTTGAATACAAAAGCAGTGAGGCTGGGCTTGTTTTGTACTCTTCCTCTTCAAAGAGACTGTACGCTTGCAGGGTGTACTTCATTTGATTAATGGGGTAAAACTAGTAATATCAGTAATGGAGAACAGAGCGCTTGATGGCTCATTTTCTGCTGTGTCACTGTGAAAGCCTGCGGCAGAACTGGGAAAATTGCTGAAAATCACAAGTGCCTGTTCGAGCTTTCACAGAGATTTGCTTTGTGATGATTCGCCAAACGGGGAGCTCATGAAAGACAGATTTCTACGAATCGCCCGAGAGTCTGAAAACAACATAACGTCATTAAAGACGCTCTGCCGTAAACGCTAACACTGAAGTAATGGAAGTTATGATCGAATGAGCTGGTTATATTCACTGATTGCACACTGGTATACAAATAATACATTAAGAACTAGTACAGATATAGTAGAAGTCAAAGTTTTTCGGGGGAAATTCAGGAAACTGAAACAAAATCAACAAGTGTGTTCCACGGTTGCTTCACTCTCACTGCACACTGATGGCAAACAAGCATATTACAAATCACACTAATTGGTTGTAAACACAATTTGTCAAAGCACAAGCCACGGGCTAACAGAGAGAGAGCAAACAGAGAAAGAGCGATCATGACAGGAAGGGGTAATGATTTTAAAAGGGAAGCAGCATGTGCTGACAGCCAAAATAAGGGGCAACAACTTAAAAACTAGTTTCTATTGAGACTGCATGTCAAGACAAAAAAACAACAACACAGCAATGCAAAAATCTGATTTGGATGCGTTCAAAACGACTCATTACTATACTTTTTGAAGTATGCATACCATACTCAAGTATGCAAACTGAATGTGGCACTCAGTCACAATACTGTTACACAAAATTGAATTAATGTGTAACAGCCACATTTAATCCTATAAAACATAGTGCATCATACTTGATAAGTCATCTTAATCATTAACATGATCAAATTATTATTGTTATTATTATTATTAAAAAACATTATAATGTTAATAATTTCAAAATTAAATTTTTTTTTTTTGTTTTCATATAGTATGATACAGTTATTTTAGTAACACTGATATATTATTGTACTATTTGTTCATCATTTTAATAAAGTGTTCTTTATATTTCCTGTTTTTGTTTTAATTTGTTAAAAAAATTACCAATTTTTTAAAAATATGTCTATATAGTTTTTTTTTAAGTTTAAGTTAATTTAGTTTTATTAAATCTAAGTATAAAATGAACTAATAATAATAATAATAATAATAATTAGTAGTATCAGTTTATTTAATTTTAGTAATGTTAGTACTTGGGTATTAATGAAATAATAATATTTTTTATAGTTGTAATTATTTAATTAGAAATCCAAAATAATTATCTATACTAATATTTAATTTTTTATCAGTTAATCTATATTTTATTTAAAGTAATGTTTTGTTTTAGTTTTAGTTTTAGTTAACAAAAAGAACCCTATAATATAGTGAGGATATGGAGGTCATACTTGGAAAAATAAAAATAGCACATTTTTAATTAGAGGCCCAAATTGAGTAAAAATATCTTTATAGAGTGACTGACGGTTTCATCGGGTGTGCACATGCCTACACCTAAGTTAACTTCCAGTCTGTGTTTGTTTATTGGTCTGGTTAGTGCCGCCAGCTATAACCACGTAATGCATGTTTAACAATCGAACCGAGGCGTGAGTGTTTTTATATCACTGTATTTTCTAAAGGAAGACTGTCTTTAGAAAATGTCATTTTCCTTTCATCCTGCATATAAGGCAGCGTTTGTAAGCTCAGAGCTGCTTTGTCTACAGCCGTTACCAGGGAAACCTCTCTTTTCTCTTAAAGCAACTCCTGCTGGCAGAGAATGAGTCTGCATTTTTAATACATTTGTCTGATTTACGCAGCAAACATATTTTGCTTATTATCAAAAAAATGCTATTATTCCATTTCGAACACAACCATTATCTGCTTTATTGAGTAAAAAGGCATGAGATTGTGTCCATCCAGCCATTACAGCCATTAAATGTCCATATAGTCCCAAACCCCTGAATAAAAGGAGGCGATAATTGACATGACCCAGTGGTTAAATTTAGCTTCACATTCTCTGAAAGGTTCTTCTGGAAATAAACAATGTTCACTGTTCCTGTGGGCATTCAGAAGCTCGGGGAGAACATGAACAATGAAGCGTTTTCTCCCGGCGGGGCGTCTGCCATTCACACATGCTCTCTGTGGCCCGCAGCCGACCTTTCTGAAAGGCCAGCATGCCCTCGCGCCCTAACGTTACCCTCTCTGCTTTCCAGAACAACATTACCTTCAACCGCACACGCTATAGACCGTAAGATTGAACTGGAAGAGAGGTGATGCAACTGAAATGATCATGCATGCTGTTTAAAGTCAGAATATCAAGGAAATGCTAATTATTAGCTGCCAACCGATATATCGGCTGTTTTATTATTAGCATCGGCCGATATGCTTTTGTTTGGCTGATAAGTGAAATGTTCAAATTATTTTTTTAATGCCAAAGTCAAGGTTGGCTGTATGGAAAATCCTGATTATCCTAAAAATTTTGTATAGATGCCAAAACAACATTTCTAGAAATATCTGAACTCATTTTCAATGTAAAAAACGAGTTACTCGTAACAAACAGAAGTCAACACTGAATAGGTGTTCACAACAGACCAAAACGAGATATTTATCAAGAAAAGACAAAACATTCTTTCATTGGAATTGACTATATTTTGAAAAGAGGGTATTTAATACTAGAATGGAGCCAGATTTAAATGCAACTATGCCAAACAATGGCTAAAAAAAACTATTTGGCTGTATGTAAGACTCTATGTGACTTTTTTTTTAATCAAAACACATGGCAAATGCTGATTTTACACAGAAATGCAAGTGCTAAATGACATTCGAAAGTGAATGTTTCGCTGTATAATTTGACTAAAAAGCTACTTACTGTATTTGGCTATGCATGTTGTTTTACAGATCCAAGATATTTGGGAAATGCTGATTATACTCAAAGATTTGAAGATGCCAAAAACGACATTTCTAGAAATATTCATCAATAATAATATCACTTTCAATGCCAATTGTTATTCAATGCAAATGGAAGACAATATGAAATGGGTCTTCACAACCAATTTTACGTCTCTTTTCACACAAAACTTAGATTTTTACATAATTTACTCACCTTCTATATTCCTACTGGTAACCTGACAGAAGGAGATAGTCACTGACTTCTATAATACGGAAAAAAAAATACTATGCAAGTCAATGGCTGCCATCAACTGCTTGTTCACCAAATATTCCTGTTCAGCAAAAGAAATAAACTCATATGGCTTTGGAACAACATGAGGGTGAGTAAATGATGGAAACATTTTCATTTTTGGGTGAACTATCACTTTAAACAAGACAGGCTGAGTGTCTAAAAGCATAAAAGTTTTCAAACACTTCAAAAGGACATTTCTAGGAGCATGAATGAAATGAGCCGCTGCTGCCAGTCTTAAAGCTAATGATGCATTTGAGTTTAGATGAATCATATGAATCATCTCTGACTGAATGAATCTCTCTCTGCCATCATCCGATCTGGAAGCCCAGCTCATAATTAGTAAATGACTAATTCTGAATAAATATGCCACACATGTCGTCCGAAATAGAGGCCATACTCATTCATTGTGAAGCGTTCATAATGGCGTACTGTTTGAAAAAGATACGCTGCAAATGTCAAACTGTTGATAAAATCTTCCTTTAAAAGTCTCTGAAGAACAACCAGAAGAGAATAAACATTCATGGCATTCACATCTAAAAAAACATCACACGCCTGGGTGCAGTTCAGGAAAAAAAAAAAATGTCTAAAAAGCGCCAAATCCTGGACAGGCTTATCTTATTAAGAAAAAGGGCCAATATAAGCCTCCCATGGAGAATCTAGTGAAGCCGTTTCAACTGTGCAAATGGAAAGAAAGAGCAAATCCCCTCATTTGTTACTTAATCAGAGAGTAATTCCTTCAAGAAGTTTGATTCCAGAATAAGTGATTGTACATTTCATAAGCGGGTTAACCAAGGCGAATCTGGGAGTATACGAGGGGTCAGAGCACAGATTGGTATATGCATGAGAAACTGGCACTTACTAAGACATGTACCATGTATTTATCCATTTTTTAGCAATTACACAGACAGCAAGTCAGTGTTTACTATATGCAAATGATAATAATCATCCAAACCAACCTCAATCGTGCGGTTCACTTATAACATGTTTTGAGGCTGTAAGATGCTCCAGTTTCATTTACTTTCACATCAATTAACTAGAGCAAGTACTCTAGAAACTCTTTCAATGCAACTTCTGGCAAGAATTGTCACGAAACATTCATTGTCTCCGAGTAGCATCACAATACAAGTCAATAAAACTAGTGATTAGATTATTAATTAGGCACGAAAATGAAGAGAATCTATTAAAAATGCACTGCAAACCAGCTTTAGATGGTTTTGGGTGCTTTAACTGACAAGCTAAAGAAAAGACTAAGACTAAGAAAACCAGTTAAGATTAGAAAAGCAGTTTAGGTTGGTGTGTGCAGGTTAAATTGTGGTCTCAGTAAAATGTTTTGAATGTTTTTGAAAGAATTCTCACCAAGGCTTCATTAATTTGCCTAAAAATATAGTAAAAACAGTAATAATGTGAAACATTATTTAAATTAAAAATAGCTGTTTTTTATGTAAATATATTTTAAAATGTAATTTATTCCAGTGATCCAAGTTAGATTTTCAACATCATTACTCCAGTCCTCAGTGTCACATGATACTTCAGAAATAATTCTAATATGCTGATTATTATTATTATTATAATCTTTATCAGAGTCACCTATTGAATATTTGGTAACACTTCACAATAAGGTTCATCAGTTAACATGAACTAAGAATGAACAATACCTCTCCAGCATTTATTAATCTTAGTTAACATTCATTTCAGCATTTACTAATGCATTATTAGAATCACAATGTTTATTAACAGTAGTTATTGCACCATGAACTAACATGAACTAACTATGATTGTATTTTAATTAACTAACATTAACAAAGATAATAAATACTGTAATACAGGTATATTTTGTTTGTAAACCTTAGTTAACATTAACTAATGTTAACAAATGACACCTTGTTGTAAAGTGTTACTGAATATTTTTGTGGCTGCCATGAACTACTATTTTCTTCAGGATTCTTTAATGAATATAATATTGAAAAGAACAGCATTTATATATTATAGATCTTTTTATAAGATTATACATTTCTTTACAGACACTTTTGATCACTATTTGCTAAATAAAAGCAATCATTTCTTGAATATAATCGCACTGGCCTTAAACTTTTTCAATTGTTGTGTATTTCATCACAAGTGATATAATACACTCAAACCAGTCACTGACACATCATACCGTAGGAAGACATTTGTGTGTTTGTAATGTATGATTTATCGTTTCGTTATTGCAAACATACTTGGATTCAATTTTGCCGGAGCAAATCATGTTAACACAGTGCACACTGCAGAATTTACATTATCTGCATCTGATGCATACATCAGTAACACCGTTCAGCTCCACCGCACCATTACAGCGTGACTGCTTTTATTGCGGCGTTATTTTAAAAACACTAATGTTAAGTACCGCACGCAATCTAATGTGCTTCATAATGTGTTGATTGCACCTCCTCCTGCAATCAGCAGCACATTACATCACCAACAGAGTCTGATAGAGCCGTCGAGCGCTTCCTCCCTGCCAGCACAAAAACACACAGATTCGCTCATGTCTGGCACAGGCGCTGGTGTTGCTAATAGTAACTGCTGCAGATGGCTGTTGTTGTGTCAGTAATGGCAGGGCTGTATACTGGCTCTTTTGCCCTAAAAAAGCATGACAGGAAGTTCAGAAAAAAGCAAAACAAGAGGCTCATTTGGAGGCAGATGGGGCGAGAGCGAGGCTCCCGTCGAGATGCTTCAGAAAACTTCGAACCCGAGCACCGGTTCTGAAAACCCATCCAACAGTTTGTTTCTTGCAGCTCACGATTGCCCACGTGCTGATTAGAGACGCGCAAATGAACGACGACACGCAGGACTGTCAGTAAATCTCAATTAAAAGCACAGGGTCTCCTGGAGGAGGTGATGGAGCAGCTTGTTAGTCAGAGCAGATGTGCTGAAGAATACAGCCTATTACTCTCCGGCTTAAGAAGGGGCTGTTTAAGAGGCCGGTGTGTTTACAGTATACAAGCATAAACTAACATATGTCATCTCAGGCGGTGGGAGAAAGGAAAGATAGATAAAATACCCAGCTAATGCATACAACCACGCTCGACCGACTTCATGAACAAAGACTTCTGAAGGTGTCATACCGGGACGTTATTAAGGCCAAAGAGACGTTCACGCAAAAGATGGTAACTATTATTATTGTAATAGTTACATAATATACAATTATTATAAGTACAGTAAGTTTCACTAATACTTCGAATTTAAGGAGAACAAGGAAAAACACAGTCAATCACAATCAATACGTAAACTGTACATACACACATATATATATATATATTATAATTACACATGTAATATAGTAATAGATATACATTTTTATACATAGTTGTGAAATAAAGCTATGTACGTGAGTGTATATATACAGCTATATACAGTTTGTGTGTTTGTGTGTGTGTGAGAGAGTGTAAGTGATTAATGTATACACATATGTATACACTGTTTATACACACATTGCTTTATTTCACATCTATATATAAAAATGTACATCTGTTACTATATTACGTCATTACACAAAATATATTACACTTTATTTGAAATTTAAAATGAAAATTACTATGTTATTGTTGTTATTATTATTATTACTATTATATTATAATTACTTATAATTAATCAAATTCCAAACATGAATAGATTTTAATTACATTTATTAAATATCGGATATATTTCATTTCAGCTATAATTCAAAATCCAACCATTATACAAAATAAAAGCTTAATGCCTTGGCAACTAGCTAAAGTTGAAGTACTAAAATTACTACAACGCTGAAATAAAAAAATGAAAGCTAAATGTAAATATAAAAACAAAGGCATACTGTAGTTGTAAGCTAAAATTAAAATGTAAAGTGAAATGATAAAAGCTAACTAAAAATGCTATAATAGCATACAAGTAATACTAAAACAACACATTTGTGAACTGCATCCCACTAGAGAAATAAAACGGCTTGAAATCAAAGAGTAGGGATGAATCATGAGATGGGTTGAGAGACACATGGGGCTCACGCATGAATAAGATGAGAGACGTCTCAACGCTGCATGACAAGAAAAACAAACTTTTGTGTCAGTCTGTTCTGCGGGCCGTGACCTGCATCTCGGAGCATCAATACAGCATCGACACGTTACCGTCACACACAAACCAATCGCCTGACTGGGTTCTGAGCATGACAAAAGCTGCCATCTGGAGGTGTAATGAAGCCCTGATTTACAGCGGGTCGTTCAGAGGAGACAAAAAACACACGACAGGAACCTTAAGCAAAGCCCTTTTTAGTACAAAGAGGCAAAAGTAGATAAAAGTGACTCATGCATGCATATTTAAAAAGAAAAACGGCACATTTGTGAATCAGCATTGATTTGCCTTGCTCAAAGCAGACAGTAGTTGTTAGCTCAACAGGTTAATGAAGGTTTACAATGGGTTAATAAACAAAACTAAACGACAGCAGCTTTGGGAACAATTACATCATCTCAAACAATCATTATACTGCATTCAGCTGGTAATGTTACTGCATTCAAGACTCCTCTGCTAATCAATCACAGCACACACACACACACTCAGTAATTAATCTCACTGTGACCAGGCAATCCATCAGCCTTCACAACTAAAATCATTACTGTAACACATGCAAACATGTGCTTTGGTTCATTTTTTAATTTTATTTATTTATTTTTAGATTTTGTTATTAGATTTTTATATGTCTATATAGTTTTTACTTTTATTTCAGTTTTAGTCTCTGTGATTATTTTTATTTCTGTTTTTTCCTTTTTTATTTTAATTTTTTTAACAACTGAAATTTTCAGATTTTTGAAATATTTTTATTTTTGTTTTGTTTTTAATTATTAATACAGTTTGTTTTGTATTTATATATACATTTTTGTAAAATTTTTGTTTTTGTCATTTATTATTATTATTATTATTGTTATTATCATCATTATTACCGAACAATTTTTTTTACAATTTTTTTTATTTCAGTTTTATTTTAGTTATACTTTTTACTTTTATTTAAATTTTAGTCTCAGTGATTATTTATTAATTTGTTTTTATTTTTGTATTTTCTATTTTTATTTATTTAGTCTTTTTACTTAATTGCATTTCAGTTTTAGATTTGTTTTAAAATATTTTTTGTTTAGTTTTTAATTATTAATACACTTTTTTCTATCTTATATTTACATTTTTGTCTATTATTATTACTCTTTTTTTTTTACATCTCTATAGCTTTTATTAATTTTTATTTCAGTTTTATTTTTAAATTAACTTAAGAAAAATTTGAAATGTTGCCATCTAGCATAAACTATATATATTTTTTAAAAATCATAAAATTATATTTTAAACAAATTGTTTAAGTGATGACAATTTTTTTCAATGGTTTTGGTTTTAGCTTTAGTTAACCACCCTGTTTAGGACACAATAGCTAGGACACAAGTGTGGTAGGTGGATTGCAAAAGAATCATCATCATTATAAATTCCATTTTCTGTGTCCTTGCAGAGTTTATTTGCAGCAAATGGAAAGGTGAATTCCAAAAAATAATAATAAAAATAATTAATCAATCAAGGTGCTTTGTGTTCCTCTGTAAAACAAACATATTATCACCTATGCAGTTCATGTAACTTGTAACGCAAAGGTCGCGGGTTCAAGTCCCAGGTCCGGCAGGGATTGTGGGTGGGGGGGGAGTGAATAACCAGTGCTCTCTCTCCACCTTCAATACCACGACTGAGGTGAGACCCTTGAGCAAGGGACCGTTCCCCCAACTGCTCCGCAGCAATGGCTGCCCACTGCTCTGGGTGTGTGTTCACGGTGTGTGTGTGCACTTGGATGGGTTAACCGCAGAGCACAAATTCCTAGTATGGAAAACCATACCTGGCCACATATCATGTCCTTTCCAAAAACAAAGATACACGCCTTACTCAGATTTGCCTGCTCAGCCTCATTCATGGCCGCTGTTAAGGAGTGAATCCTAAAGCGTCTCGTCCATTTCTGAGACTGCAAACAGCAGGAGGCCGAGCCCGTGATATCTCAATCCATCTCCCATCTCTCCACGCCATCTGCTTCCCATCAAAACACGCATTTAGATACACTTTCAGGGCTCTATACATCATCTCTGGATCGCGCCGGATGACACTCATGACTATTTGTCGCAACAGATGAAAGTAAAAAGCCATAGCAGCATTATTTAGAGCTAAAACCAGCATCAGTATGTTTCAGAGGAAATGCATGACTGCTGCCCCATGGAGGACCGCACTGCTAGAAACATTTTATATATATAAATATATCTAAACATCTTTAAAATTGGACAAATTTACTTTATGCATGATTTGCATGTGATATTAATAGTCTTAATATCTCATTAAAAGTACGTAAAAATCTAAATTGTGTACATAATTTAAATGATAAAAATGATACTTGTAAAAATAAATACTAATTTTACTATATTTACACACATACACATACTTTTTATATAAATATATATTAAATTTTTTTAAATACTTAAGTATATTTATAACTTTATAATCAAGTAATCATAAGCCATTTCATTTTATTTATACACAAAAATATACAAAGAGTTTATTTGCAAAAAATATAACTGTTATATATAACTGTTTTTTTATCATGTTATCAATGTCATTTGAATATGTATATATATATATTAGGTTTTTTTTTTATCTAATACACAAGATCGGCAACGTATTGAAAACAAAAAATAGGGTGGATTTCGATTTGATGTCAACAGTGAAGGATATCATCTTCGTTGTGGAAATCAATCTGCAGCTTTATCTCCGTTGGGACGGAGGGTTTGCAGACTGGCAGAACTTTTAGAAACAGATGGTATAATAAGTGCTTGACCTGAATTGATCTGAGCACGTGGCGTCCACACAGATGGGTGTATCTGGTTACACACTCCAACCCAGAATGATGTGGGGTGCTTTGGGTTACGGACGTGTCTTTGAGGTTCAATCACACACACGTAACAACACTCTAGCATCATGGCAGTGTGTTTTGCACAGACATACACCCCTCAACATCTTCATCAGCCGATGCATTAATGCATCTACCAGGAGTACATTATCCTTTTAACAGAGGACTTGAAGTATGTGTGTTCCTGTAGTAAAGCAGAAGGACAGACAGGACAGAAGTGAATCACTCTCTGAAGGACCTGTGGGAATAACGTGTGTGATGGAGGTCATTTGTTCACAGCTCCTGTTTCTCTTAAGTGCACAGCTGTGTTCAGCCGCTGTAACTAAAGCTCGCCTGCAGCCGTATGTGTGTGTATGTGTGACACACTAACATGCAACACTTAGCTTTCCTGTAAATGCAACACAGTGAATGCAAATAAAATGGATGCAGATCCAATACACGACGACTAAAATGTAAAGTACCATACATTGTTCATTAAAGATCCATGCTGCAAGTCCTACTGAAGTGTAGTCATTGCTCATGAATATTAATTGCCCTACTTGATGTTATGTAACTTGTTGCCTGACTGGCATACGTTATGCGCTAATCAGCTGGTGAATCAAACAATCTGCTGAAATCATGGCTCATGAATATTTAATAAGTTAATTGACTGGATGCTCCCGGAAGGCTGCCAGACAACATCTGCACAACCTAAGCAATATTTCATGCATCATACCTTCATTTCACATGCAGGATGTGCTCAACAGAATGAGACACGTAATTACTTTTAACTTTGAATCTATAGCACTGCAGCAAACAAATAATATTTTAATAGAGTTGTGAATGAACGGTGTATGAACTGAATGCAATGAGCTAAAAAGACTAGCTATGTACCAAAAAAGAATGGTTTTCATGTCTCTCGGTTAAAACAAACAACATAGACAACCATTATAATGAGATTTACAACAAATTGCTCTTATGATTTGAGCACTAATGTGTGTGAGTACTTTGAATACTGAGTATGAGTTTTGATATGTAGCACAAAATAATGGCTAGAAACTCATCTTTATATTAAATATAAACAAAATCAAACACAGTGAATCTGATTCACAAGGAACAACTCGATTCTTTTAATGACTCATTTAAGATCAAGCAAGCCAAGTTTTGAATGAAATGTAGATGCATTTTGCATTGAGTAGGAGTACTATGAGTCCAATAGAGTACTCTGTTGAAACAAACATTATTTTAATGAATTCTTTAAGATGACTCAAGTTTATCCAAATTAGATGCATTCTGTAGTATCAAGCAGTATGTGCATAAATGAGTATATGAGTACTTGAGTACCGAGTCTGATTCATAAGGAATGACTCTTATGAACCAATTCTTTTAATCAATCATTCAAGATAACACAACATGGCAAGTTCAAAAGGAGTATATGAATACTATTATGAAACAACATAATGGCTAGAAAATCAATCAATCAAGCATTCACAAGAATGACTCTTATAAGCCAACTGATGCAATGAATCATTCAAGATAAATCAACATGCTATGGGTTCTGTGAATTCTTTTAAAAAACATCTGAAGACGCATCTGTTTGGACTTGCTTTTAAATAACAGCAATGGCCGTTTAGTATGTTATCGTTATGAATGTTTGGTTTTTATTGTTTTTATGTTGGATCTTTTTGTATGCATGTTTGATCCTTTTTATTATTATACAGTCTGTAAAGCACTTTGTGACTTTTTGTCTGAGAAAGGTGCTATATAAATAAATTTTACTTACTAAGTTCTTTCAAATTTAGATGCATTTTGTAGTGTCATGCAGTACGTGTGTGTAAAAGAAGTAAATGAGTACTTTGAGTACGGAGTATAAAATAGCATAAAATACTTGCTAGACATCATCTTTCTGTAAATACAACAAACATTTTTAATGAATCATTTAAAATAATCAATGAGTATAGGAGTACTTTAAAGTACTATTCCTATGAACCAATTTTTTAAAAGAGCCATTCAAGATAACTCAACATACCAAGTTCTAACAACAAGTGTGCATTTTATAGCATCAGGCAGTATGTTCATAAGTAAGTATATGAGTACTTTGGGTGCTGAGTACTATTTTATAGCATAAAACAATTGCTAGAAAACACGCTTTCTGTTGAAACAATGAACATGCTGTACGACCAGAGAAGTCTGATTCACATCAAATAACTCTTATGGACCAGTTATTTTCAATTAATTATTAAAGATGACTTAACATGCCAAGTGTAACACATTTAGATTAGGCAGAACATATGCTCATAAATTACTAGATTATGAATACTTTGAGTACAGAGTATTATGCAGCACAAAATAATGGCAAGAAAGATTATCTTTCTACTGAAAAATTAAACGTGCATTAAGACCAGTGAAGTCTGATTCATAACAAATGACTTTTATAAACCAATTATTGTAATGAACCATTCAAGATGACACAATATGCCAAGTGTAACAAATTTAGATGCAATATGCAGTACGTATGTGCATAAAAATACTTTAAGTACTCTGACTTTCCACATTCAAGGTGATTCATTGCAGTCCTGACCAACAGAATTAATATTTAATCAGGCAAATGGTGATATTTGCAGATATTTTCTTTATTTGCTGGGTATATTGAGCCGGTTTGTCTGTCTTCATGACTCCTGTGCAGGCTGTTTGTTTTGGGATGCAAGCAGAATGCTGAACGCAAGCGGATGTTGGACGCATGTTGCCAAGGTAACTGTGATATTTACCATGTCGTCTAGGACAGACGGGAGGAGGACAGGTGAAGAGTGGGCCGTAATGTCAGGGAGTCAAGCAAACACTGTAAGCGGGGAGACGGGTATTTTTGCATCGCCATGGCGTCACGCTGACCCTGGAGGTCAAGGAGATGACGGAGCACAGGACTTAACACACCCACACAGAACGGCCATGTCAGGCACATTAAATGTCAGTGGCGTGGACAGATCTGGCCTTTCGAGGCGGATGCTGAGGTCGTTTGGAACAGGAAATAATGTTTATGGTGTGCCAAAAGCAACACACTATTTTAAAGTGACAGTTCACCCAAAAATAAAAAATACTTGTTCCAAAAACGTTTGAGCTTCTTTCTTCTTTTGAACACAAAATAAGATATTCTGAAGAATGTTGGTATCCAAATAGTTGATGGCAGCCATTGACTATCATAGTATTTTCTCCCACACTATGGAAGTCAATGGCTATCGTCAACTGTTTGGTTGCCAGAATTCTTCAAAAACAAATTCTTGTGTGTTTAACAGCTAGTAAAAATGTTTGGAACAAGTGTAGTGTGAGTAAATGACATTTATTTCTTTGGGTGAACTATGCTTTTAGGCTGAACTTTCTGGGGGGTTCTTGTGTTTTATAAGAGAAACCACACTTTTTGAAGTTGAAAATAAAACGATTACTGCAGTATGTTTAACAAGAAATTACTATTTCGCCCTTTTACTTCAAAATTACACATTTAATTTGATGTGTTACTTGCCATTTCTTAGTAGCTAATTCCTGATTAAATTCACTAGCAATTTTAAAGCCATTTTCATTTGCTGTAGATGTCAGAGAGTGTGTAGAGGAAAAAAACGAAAAAATTACTAGATCTAATTTAGGTTTCTGTCTCCAGATGAACTGGGGAAGCTCAGCAGTTTGTTAACATCAATCATTAATTTCACAGCATTGAAGAAAGGCGACGTACCTTAGTAAAGCTCATATCTCAGTTTCATTAAATAATTTATTGGCTCTCTTTTTCATGCATTCTGTCTCAAAACAATACTGGGCAATAACAACAACAACAACATTCACATCGCTTGATTGGGCCAAACAAAACTGTACATTAATATTTCATCCTGCTCTTCAAACCAACAATGATCCATTGGAAAGTTTTCAAAAGCAGATCTCATGAAACAACAGTGCAGCACTTTAGAAAAACAACTGGACAGATACGAGTTCAAACCTGGTTAGCTGTGCACCGCAGACCCTCAGGCCTCTGTTAGACCAACACAATAGTGTATTGGGTGAAGGGTCGGTGCTGATGCACAAATTCAGTTTGGCTTCCTGGAAACTTTGCTAATACCAAAACTTGTGCCACTGAAATGCAATATTCCACACTTGCAATCCTTCCAGTTTATGTTGGACATTCTGAAGAAATGGATGGATATAAAATGACATGCCACGCTCTCGTAAACCATGTTATTTTTCCCCCTTCTGCACTGAGAGTTTGGCGAAAGCTGTCGAGACATCGTCTTTGCTGGAGACAGTGGTTTGGCAGATGCTTTAGACTTTCATTCTGAAACCAGCAAACCTTCAAACGTCATGTGTGCTGAACCATTATTACATTTTCCTTCTCTGCTTCCACAACACACTGTGCTGAAGCAATAAGCCACGTGTGGCTGCACAGGACAGTCATTCTACCACATGGAAATACGGGGAAATTCTTAGGCATGGAGGCATTAATTATGGTTTTTTTAATATCATATTGGCGTAATAATATATAATGTGCACTTACATTTGCCCACTGATCTGCATTTTATAACTTGAGGTTCATGTTTATCCAATACAAAATTAAATTCACAACATAGAATAAAATGGGAAAAACATTATATATATATATATATATACACACACACATAAAACTTAAAAGTGGATTTTTCAATACAAAAATATTATAAAAAATTAATAATTGTTTTTGTTAATAATAATACTAATATTCATCATCATCATCACTGACGACATCTTATTATTCAGATTAAACATATATATTTACTATTATTATTATTATTATTATTAGTAGTAGTAGTAGTAGTAGTAGTAGTAGTAGTTATACTATCTATGATAATAACAATATTAACAGATTTTTATAATTATACATTGAATTCTCAACTTTTATCGTTAAGTTATACATATATGCACACATATATATATATATATTTCCCCCCTTTATTTTATATTCTATTACTTATTATTTTTATTATTATTACATAATACTCCCCGTAAGAAAAATAAAAAACTAACCCTAATGTTATGACTTTTTAAGAAAAAAATAAACAATAACGATAAAATACAAAAATGTAGCAGTTTAATTGGGGGGAATACTGGCAATCTGGCATCCAAGCAGAATTTAGTGCAACATGTTTTTTACTCTTCGTAACCTGTTTAGTTTAAAAGGTGCTAAACGCCTGTACCTCTGCAACACCGTGTTCAGCAGCAATCCCATTCTCTTCCTCTGAAGCGCCGGCTCATTTTCCTGCGTGCAGTGAATCTCAGTGAACCTCGGCCTCCCGCTGCTCTTCTGTGTAGCCTGTGGTGAGCAGCGGGTCTGTCTGTGGGTGGATGAGCGGCGTCTCCTTCCCTCCGCTCGCTCCTCTACGCCCACGCCAGCACTCATCTCTCCGGGACAAAGCGGCATGATTCAGGCTCTGCAGTCGGGTCATGCTCGGTGTGCTTCACCAGAGCTGGATTCTCAGAATATCTGTGCGCTATCTGGTCCAATGTGTGATTCAACACAAACCATGTCTCTGTTTTGACCGCTGGGAACGGTTTCTTTGAGCGAGCAGATTCCCAGATTACTAAAGTGGCTCCAGACAGGTTGATGGGAATATAACCTGCCGTCTTTCTATCCCTTCAATCATTGATGGGTTTTAAAGCCGAGCACGTAGCCTGGGCGTTCCCCCGCGACGCAGGGACTTAATCACAAACAAGCTCGGATGAGCCTCACGCACAACATGTGGATTTTCTTACGCAGTTAAAGATTTCCAGTCAGTCCTTAATCCAGAGATGACAAACTCTATCCCCAACACAGTCTCGCTCCAACTCGGCTTTGTGTCGCTTTTTGAACCCCAAGGTACCCCTTTTTAGTCACTTTTCGACGTGAAGGGTTCTCCATTGTTTTAAATATGAAAACCCTTAGTGTCAATATGCCGACGCGATAATTGTTTAATTTTATCGTCATAATTAAAAGATATATTGAGTAAAAACAATGGCATTAATTGCACATATGTAGGAGTGTGATTTTTCAATGTGAACAAAACAGTTTTATTTTAAATGATATTATTTACACATTTATGAGCACGTAACCCAACCCCTGCCCCTAAACCTACCATCTGTCAATAAAACACAAGATATAGCAGGCAGATACAACTACCGTCGTCATTTATTAGAAAAATATTAACATTCCAAGTCTTTTGAGGCAAAACGATTGATTTGTGAGAGGAATAGATGCGGTCGCTGTCTCCGTCTTCCGTATACTTCCTGTGCGCTGCTGCAGTCTGTGCATGATTTCAAAAAATTCCGCTACAAGAATCCTTGTCAACGTTGGTTGTGAAATGCCATTGGCTCTTGTGAGTCTCGTGACCGATTGCGTCATGCTACAGGACAAGAGTATGTTTTCTGAATGAGACGTGAGCACGTTAATGGAGCATTTGTAGTGATTAAAACCTTGTGTTTTACTCTGTTCTTCGCATAAAGACTTCGTATGGCTTCAGAAGACTTGGAATGTGACACGACTTGTTTGTAATGTATTTATACTGCTTGTTTATGATTAGTTTGTGCAATAAATACCTGTGACTGCATTTGTGTGTGTTTTATATTGTTCAGAGGTGGGTAGGTTTAGGGTAGGGGTGGGGTTTGGTGCTCCAATAAAAGTAAAAAATTATATAATAAATTTATATATGCATGCAAACCATTACATTAAGCCAAACAACTGAAAACAATGGAGGACCCTTCATGTCGAAAAGTGACTAAAAAGAAGTACCTTGAGCTTCCAAAAGCGAAGCAAAAGGGTCTTGACCAAAGCGCCAAAAAGGGACGAATGTGTTGCTATCCCTTGACTCAAAAAACACTGCGACTGTAAATGCAGCAGAAAGAAAATATACACACCACAAGGTTGGCTATGGTACTCTACCACATACTGCATCCATGCATCTGGCAACTATTAAACAGACTAAGAAAAGTGTTTTAAAGATTTAACATCAGGGCAAGGGCAAAGGCAAAGCAACCAACAACAACGAAAAAGCACCACAAAAACATAAAAAAATATAAAAAAAATGCCAAGTGACTATGTTGACAAATAACAAAATTGAATGCTTGGAAAGTTAAAAGTTGTTTAGTTTCCATTTGATGCTGGCATATAGCGATAATAGCTTTTTTTTAATATATATATTTTTGTAGGTTAGTTGGAATAAAAATGAATAAACTATTATATATGGACCCTATAATAATAATAAACTAATATTCATATAGATAGATAGATAGATAATGGAATGATAAAGGTTATTTAGATTAATGATGATGATGGATGAAACTAGAGGTCCAGATTTTTTTTTAAATGACAACTTGGACAATCAAAATGATTCAAGAATCAATAAGAGAGTCAGTTGTAAATTCACTAACTGCTCTGAACGATTCACTATTAATTTGATTCAAACCATTTACTCACAAGCAACGCTGACATGGTGTTCGGAGTTTCATGTGCATCTTTCTGTCACAAATGGCAAATAGTTTTGAAATTGTTGTCACAAATTTGTCAAATTTGCAAGCATTTCATTTACATACTGAAGCCCAGCAGTGCCAACAAATGATTCATGATTCAGTGAGGGAGTCAGTTGTAAACTCACTAACAGAGTCTGATTCAAATCACTCACTCACAAGGCTGACTGGTAAATCTTTTTGACTGATTTATTAAAAATAATCTGTTCATGGGAATCATCCAATATCGCAACTTGCATTGTGTTTGTTGCTGTGTGCAGGACAAGTGTGTCTATCACTGTCATAAATAGTAACTAGTTTTAAAATTTGTATTGTTACATTCATAACTATTCTATTCAGTGCCGACAAACGAATCATGATTTGGGTTGGGTATCGTTTGAATTTTATCAATTCTAATTCTGATTATGCTTATGGATTCTGATTTTTATCACTTTCTTATAAAAAAAAAAAAATACAGTCAAACATTTAGATATCAAACATATTTATTCTGTATCTCTTTCTGCAAAACATTTAATTGCTGCATACCAATTGGACTCAATTAAGAGCTGTTTGTGAGCAAAACAGAGCTGCATGATTCTAAATTAAGGTTTTTTTATGTTTGCAGAAGAACACATACTGCATTAGACAACTAAACAAAATCTTGTGGAATTTATAAATGGAATGATTCAATGTCTCATTGGATGAATCAGTGTTTTTGAATGAATCTCTTGAATGAATGATTCAAAAGCATTTTTAACAGCCCCTTTTCGCCACATAAAAATAAAATACACACTTTTTATAGGTGGAATTTAAACGTCAATTTTACAACAAGCATCTAATTCTTGACCTTGAGTAAGCGATTCTGAATTGGAATTGATTTTTGATTCCCAACCCTATTCATGATTCAGTCCGGTTGAAAACACTCACTCACAAGCGAGCTTAAGGCTGATTGTTAAATCTTCTTGACTGATTCATTAAAAAAAATCGGTTCATGTGAGTCACTTGTTCATTGGTGTTTGTTGCTGTGTGCAGCACACGCGTGAGTCTATTACTGTCATAAATGCTAACTAGTTTTTAAAATAGTATTTCGTCACATTCACGGCCGTTCTATTGATGTACTGAAGCCCTGCAGTGTCGACAAATGATTCATGATACAAAAGTGCCAGAATGTTACTCAAATTTCAGCAAGGCCTGTCAAAGTTGCATTTTTAATTCGTCAGAGACTTGATTAATCAATCACTGCCATCCACAGAGACCTGCAACGGACAGAAATGTAAAAGTAGTTTGCAAAACAGCCCATATCTCACAGAAACAGATTCAAAATTGCTCCAGGAGCAAAATAATGATCGGTTAGCAGCAGAGGTGTAATGCATAACAGCTATTTTGTCAACTTTGCCTTTAGACCACATTCACAGTTCATAATTAAAACCTGACGATCGTTGCTCGAGTTCAGGGTATCAATCAGCGTCTGTTCAATCACTCACTAATGGACTTCATTTGCATGTTGTGAGCAGACGAATATTTAAATAATGAGTTAGCGCTGCCCAAATATGTCATTTCCTCTCAGACATCTGTAAGCAACAGACTGCAATCATATATATTAGTCTGGGAGCACAAAAGGTTTCACAAACGGTTTCAGCATGAGTGGCCACATCCATTATGATCATTGAGAGCCCACATTTCCATACTGAAAAGTGCAATAACCATTTAGTTAGGTAATAATGTTTTACAGCCAGAACAGAAATCCAGTAACTTTTGCTGTAAAAATAACTCGAGGGTTTCCACACAAACTTTACATTAGAGCTTCGCCTGCTGTGCGCCGTTTATTTTGGACAGACTTAACTTTGGTACCATCTTGAGACATATTATCCATAATCCACCCATCCTAAGCAATGCATTCTAAATATGTGAAGAAAAATCTTATATTTTTCTTCTACTAAACAATCAAAGCTAAGCACTACTAAACAACTGCTGTTAATGATCTGACTAAACAGCAGCTGTTTTCAAGCAGTGCTTAATGTTCATCCTTGTATGAGTGTCTGTTTTTAAGAATAAATCTCTGCATTAATCGTAGATGTTCATAGCAAAAACAATACCTTACAGGCAAGAAAGCAACAAGAAACATCCAGTAACAGCAGCATATCTCACACTAGTTTTATGTAGATTTATGCACATTTTGATGTCACCCTACAACTAGAAAGATAAATACAGAAACGAAAAATGGCACAGGATGCAAATCATAATGTTTCTAGCAATATTTTTAACTGCATTACAAAGGATAACAAGCTGTAGTAAAACACTGAATAATCAACCTTCAAGGCACAGAAAATTCAAAAACAATCCAAAACTTACTGCATAATTAAGTTGGCTTGAAAAAGCCAACTTACTGATATACTACTTAAACTTATTATTATTATTATTCCTATCCAAATTTC
>JAUCMR010000091.1:740066-755173 GCA_032357425.1 Enteromius argenteus
GATAGATAGATCGATCAATAAAACAGATAGATAGATAGATAGATCGATCAATAAAACAGATAGATAGATAGATAGATAGATAGATAGATAGATACATAGCTCCTCAACTTACAGTCCAAGTGTCAGTGACTTTAATAATAATAATACTTTTGTCAAGCCAAATTTTGAATGTTTACTGATTTTTTTTCCTTTTTTATAAAAGTGAAAACAAACAAACAATTAAATAGACACATACTAACCAAAAAGAAAATGATAAGAAAGAAAATGAAGAGTGGAAAGCTGTAATAACCCTGGTTGACTCCAGCATGTTTTCAGGCCACAGTTAGGGGTCCTATCATTATCATTATCCCTCTGGAACCATCTCCTGCATACCCTGAGTATCAGAATAATGGACAAAAGCTGGGTTCAAGCCGTGCCGTCCTCACTCTTCCAAGCCTTCATTATTCCTCACCACAAAGTCAGAGTGTGCAGGAATACCAGTCCTTATATATCTGGCCTGATTTCCACCGAACTCTTGTAACTCCAGAGCAAACAGCAGTTTAGCACGAGCCTCCAGAGGGACAGAATGAGCTCAGCGTCTTCAGGCACACCTGCGCAGATCTGACAAGACGTGTCTCATTAGCCGCTGCACACAGCAGACGGACAGCAGCACGCGGTAATCACTTCACAAAGCAGTGGGCTGCAATTTAACGTGAGCAGCTGACAAACACACAGCCTGTTATTTCCTCCTCAATAGGTGATATTCTGCTTTTGTGCGGCGGGATGCTAGATGTTATAATTAGTCAGATTTAGGGAACTATGCAAACAGAAGCTGGCATTTGAAAGCTAAAAATCCCTCTGGCCATGTAACGTACGCTGAATATCTTCTGGAAGGGATGGGTGAGATAGAGAGATGTCCTCTGGGAGAAGAGAGGGGAAGATAGAGCGCTGGGCTGCTTTCTGATGTTATATAACACTAAACTGCAAAACCCTTACGTCTCTGCGACTTTAAGTGTGTGTTTTTATGCTTGTGTGCCGATGCGGTCGTGCACGCCGGCGCTTTTCACACGCATTTATGTTTTAGTGTGCATGCTTGTTACTCGTGCTGAAGTGAGTCACTGGTGAACAGCATAATGGGTCTCTTTACAGTCAAGAATCAAGGACCCTGAAGGGCTTTACAGACTCACCGAAGGCTGATGCATGCTGGGAAATCATCACAATGAAACGCACAACGGAATGTCAGAATGGCTATGTAATAGAATACTAGACAATCGCGTACTGCACAGAATTAACTGTAGATTTTAATGGTATGTGAAACGTAAAAAATAAATGCTTGATTAATATACGTACTGAACAATAGTATGAGACATAGCTGTAAAATATGATCATTTATATTGATTAATTACATAATAAATAAAATCAGTTTACTTATTTATTCATTTAAATGGAAAATAATTTACATAATTTTTAGCCGTCCAATGAAAGTGAAATTGTAACTTTCTAATAATAATAATAACAATAATGTAAATCAAACTACTAATTAATTAATGTAAATGAATAATAACTAATCTCAGCCCAATGGGGAAAATGTTTTATCTTTAAATCACTAAATAATTCATTAATTAATCATTAAACAATAATAATAATTATCTAAAATTAAATACTGACTTATTAATTTAAATCATATCTATATCTATATATATATATATATATATATATATATATCTATATATATCTATATCTATATCTATATCTATATATCTATATCTATATCTATATATATATATATATATATCTATATCTATATATATATATAAAGTTTAAAAAATATATACATATTGATAATACAGTAATAATAAAAGTCATAATTTTTGGCAGCCCAATTTAAAAAATAATAATAAAAATAATAATAACAGTTATATATATATATATATAATTAAATATTAAGTGTGTAATTAAACAGTAATTATTATTAGTAATATTAATAATAATAAACATTAAATTAATTTACTGATTTATTCATCTAAATTCAGAATTTACATTAATTATTATTTTTATAACTTTTGGCAGCCCAGTGAAAATAAAGAAATCCAAGAAAAACAAATAGCTGAAAACAGCAGGTGGTATTATTTCTAAGAACATGGCAGAGTCACATCTCAAGCATTGCATTGGTAGTCAAAAAAGTGCCCAGCTCTGTTCTGGCAAACCTGACGTTCTTTGCATAATTTGAATACCATGTACAGTATGCATACTGCCTACTGCTGAATTTAGTGTGGTGCCACGCAAGTATACTGTTCAGAACACCTCAGTATTCAATTCTACGCTATTCAGCGCCTCGGTATCCTCATTCCAGGGTTGATGGATCTTTCTCTCCAGATGGGTTCTGCGTGAGCAGTGTGGAATTTCAAGAGCGCTTCTTAAAAAGAGACGACAGAACTTTTGAATAAAAAAATCTTTGCGTGCTTAGGAATCTATGCTCGTAATCCATAAGCCTGTGAAAGTTCTACATCAATCAATCAGTCATGAAAGGACATCAGTGCTTTTGCCCTCCTCGGAGTCTCAGTTATGGATATAGAAAGACAAAGAGGGACGTTTTATATCGGCAGTGATCAAAAATCATTATCCTCTTCCCAAAAGCTCAGCCATGCAGAAACACACAGAGCTTTTCTCAATCCAAGTCAAAATATAGCATGCTAAATCTGATGCCAACTACATTAAACACCCCTCATTAAACACATACAACTGTGAAATTGAGATACAGGTGAAGACATCTACACATGCATACACACTTACCGCAGGTGAGCGCTTCATGATAAATCCAGCAGAGATCGTGCGACTTACACAACACACTCGTGTGTGTAAGAGAGAGAGTGTGTGTGTATGTATGTCTAAACTGCCTTCACTGGCTCTCATCCATGACAAACCACCAACAGTTCTGTTCCCTGACGTCTCTCCACGAGCAATGACAGCAGAGAAAGAGAGAGAGAGAGAGAGAGATGCTGCTATCACACAGCTGCTGCAGCGGCGGCTGATCTCTCTCTTTCTCTCTCACTCTGGCGCTGGGCTCGAACTGAGCATGCTCAGAACACTAGGTATGATTACACCAGGAACTACTGTTTCATAGACATGCACCATAATATCATACACACAGGGTCTAAATGTAACTTTTCACTTGCCAAGCGGCAGGTAAACATTTTTCAAAAATAAATTTTCTTACTGATCATGAACATGTTTTTTTAATAAATAAATAAATAAAAAAGATAAACTATTTTTCAGATTAAAATACAATAAAAAAAAAATATATAAATTTAATTAAATTTAATTTAATTAAATATAAAATGGACTGGGTTATGATGACAACACAAACCCCAAAAAACATTTTTGTCTCATTTGGTCATCTCATTACTATTTACAAAAATTAAAAACAGCTACATAAATAATAGTGGCAAGAAAAATATAAAAGATATATACATATATTTATGCATTAACTTTTTTGTTTGGCAAGTGCCATGTAAATAAGCACTTCTGACTGGCCATGAAAATGCATTCTGAAATATGCGAAAAGTAATTATTTTTTAAATATAAAAAATATATAAAATATAATATTACTGAATTTGGTTATGATGATGCATATAAGTGGCATACAACATTTTTGTTGTAAACTAAGAAAACTGAGAAAATTTTCCAGCAATAAATCCATTAAAAAAGATTATGTAAATAATTACTATTGAAAGAGGCACAATGAGGAAATTGCAAGCAAGACATTTAATGAACATTCTAAAGTAGAAAAATTGAAGTATTTACACTAACAATCTTTATTTAATTTATAACTCAAAAAGGTCTTTTCTATAAAGTTACCATACAATCATTTTTACTTACTCACTAAAGCCAAATTTGACTTATATTGTGATTTGTACCGTTTGCATGTATGTGTGCACTTTTTGCAGAGATTGCTGACTTGAGACATCTCAGATTGAGCTTCTACAAGCCACTGTCGCACCCTCGTATGAGCTGAGAGCAGCACATAGGTTCGTTATTTAAATCAGTGTGTGAATTTGCATGAGTGCGTGTGTGTTTGTGCTGGCGGGTCTGACCTGCCCTGCTCTAGTTCTGCTGGTCCCACAGCTCTGGCCCTGGGCTCAGTATGGAGCCTGAGAGCTAAAGCTGAACTCTCTGAAACTGGGTCACAGATTGATGACACAACCGGCACAGAACAGAACGAGAGCGAGAATCATGGGTAAAATGGAGAAGAGATCTCCAAACACATGCAATGTGCATTCAGACTCCCCGTCAGTCAGCCGAGATGCTGGATTCTTCACATGCAAACCTCAGAGAAATGACAGCAGCGCCTCCTGTCTGCTGCTCAATCAGCTGCAAACCCTCAGGCCTGAGCAATCCAGTCCATTAAAGCGTGCCAGAGATGATGTGTTTGTTAAAGGATGTTGATTATTGTGTTATTGCGGTTTACCCTGTTAGTTCATAAAGCATGAGACAGCAGATGCTTGTTTAGGAAGCAAGGTGTTTATGAGAAAGTTAAATTATTTTTAGCTGAAATGAAAAAGCAAAAATTGGGGAATTAAAAAATAAAAATTAATATTATATATATATATATTACATATATACACACATATTTTATAGAGAGACAGGGCAAGAGAAAGGAACATTGAAATTATATTATATCATATTATATTAAATTAAATTGTATTATCTCTATATCTACCAATATAAATATATAAATCAATATATAAACACATTTTATATATACACATTTTTTATATATATATATATATATATATATATATGTATATATGATTATTTACATTAGAAATCCACAGAAAGTTGTTGATCTACTTTTTTTACTATTTATTATAAGTGTAATAACTTATTATAATTTTATAACATTATATATTATGAATAAAACATAGAAGGCTTAGGTTATTATATATTTTACACACACATTATATATACACATACATATAATATATATTTTTTAATTTAAATACATAAAATATATTTTATTATTATTATTATAAAATGTTTCTGAAAAACAAAAATAATTGCAATGGATTCAATTTGATAAAGCAATATAGTATTTTTGCCGATCAAAAACAAAGCCATTTTGCCATTATGTGTTGCCATAGAAACAAACTAATTTCTGACTGAAGCGATCACAGTGAAATTTCAGAGCTGTCATCTCATAATTACGGCAATCCACACGACATTGCAGCGCTACTTAAAATAAATACATAAATAAACTGATATTTTACAAACACAATTATCAGCCACTGCCATGTCATAGAAGTTATCACCACAAACACCAACAAACGTCGGCATCTGAATCTGCAGCTGCCTAATCGTCATGGTTACCATTCACCTCACACACACACACACAGCTGGCAGACTGAAATGGAGAGTAACAGAGTCCAGACAGCCCACACACACTTACAGTAAAGCCGATTATTGTAATATTTCTACACCTTTGAACGTCTTTCATGCCTTAAACTCCTGTTTGAACTCCAGACAGATTCTCCAGTGGCGTTCAGTCACACACACACCCACACACACACACTCAAGCAGCATCTATCAGCTCCCTGCAGATGATATTACACAACAAACGGCCTGCGAGGAAGGACACTCTTCATCAGAGCAGCACTGATTCACCTCACTTACACCCACCACAACTAACGTCATGAGGTCACGACCTCTGCAAAACTCATTTGAGACCGATGCTGGGTTATTTAGTTATGAGAAACTATGAATTACTCTTTAAAAAAAAGGTTTTGCCCCCTTTGAATTAATCTTTTAGCAAATTAGCATTCATAACACAAAACTGATGAACTACAGAGTGAAGGACACTAACGAATCATTCAGATTCAATTAAAAACTTATTTTTTTGAGAGCATTGAATAATTTTTTGAGAGCATTGAATTATTTCTGGATAAAGATTTTTAACAATTCTGATTCAGATAGATTTACTAATGAATCATATTCGCTCGATAAAGATTTTAACAACCGTTAAGACTGATTCGCTACTGAATCACTGAGATCCACTGAATAAAACCAACTCTGAGCAACGAAATCCCATTGTGATTTTAAATTTTTTTACTGTTTACTGGATAATGATTTAAAAGCCATTTTGTTTTAGATTGATTCGCTAATGAATCACTCAGATTCATTGGAGAAAGATTCTTAACCTTTTACATTCAGACAGATTTGCTACTGAATCATTGAGATATACTGAATAAAACCAACTCTGAGCAATGAATTGGTATTGTGATATTTCTATTCTTTACTGATTACTGGATAAGGATTTAACAATCATTTTGATGCAGATTGATTCGATAATGAATCATTCAGATTCACTTGACAAAGATGCTCTAATGAATATTTCAGATTCACTCAAAAGAAATGACTTCTTGGCTGTTGAATTCCCATCGTGATGTTTCTTTTGTGATCTTTGAATAAGGATTTTTAAATACCATTTTGATTCAGACTGAGTCATTAAGAATCATTCACTAGACAACTGTTTTGAACAACCAGACTGATGAACTAATGAATCAATCCCAAGTTCTTGAGTGCTGAACTGCCATTGTGACATTTCCAATTCATTTGTAATTAGGCCTACAAGATACATCTTTTAACATTCACTCTGATTCCAAATGATTTGCGAATGAATCATTCAGCTTTAACGAAAAGAATCATTTCAAAAGAAGAGATTCACTAAAAAGAAATGACTCAAAAGAACAATTCACTCACAGAATGGCTTGCGATTTTGTTTTACAGTACACAAGGTTTTGAGAAGACTGATACCTAGCTGATGAAATATTTCAGAGGAACCAGAAAGCTGCCTATAAAAAATGAAAAATGTCTATTCACCAAAGAAATTTCCATGACTGTACCATGCCTGGAAATCGCCACCATAATTCTAGGTTTTCTCTGACTGTGGTGAGTGTGTTTAAATATAGAGATCTTAAATATACAGCAGCAAACTAGCATGATTAAATCCAAAGACCAATGAGAAAATGGAAAAAAATGATCATGCAAAAACTAAATTAAGACTCAACTAATAATCACAAGCACACTTAAAAGCAACAGTTTGCCCAAAAATGGAAATCTTGTCACATTTAAATTCACTCTTTTCCTCCAAATATCTCTCTTTTTTTTTTTTGCATGGTAATTTTGTATCAGTTTTTAAACAGGTAGGATGCAGCAGAACTTGGTCCTATCTGATCATCTCTATATATGTGATCTAAATAGAAATCTCAGCCGTTCAAACCCTGTAATAAAGCAACAGTTGAAGCTGTTACTACCCACAAAACCCGTCAACAAATCCCTGTCCAGCCGTTCTAGCTGTCAGATGCTCAGAGCTCATAAAACCGAGGTGTTATGACACAAACATACACACAACATCCGGATATGCTCTCAAACACAATCCTAATGACCCAAAGCCTCTGCTGAAGAGCATATTAACACATCTGTGTGCTGAATCTACAAATCCCAGAGCATTAAACACCCATTAGCCTAATCGGCACATCACACCGCTGCCATACAAACACATTCATTCACACGCATGCATTAAACAACAGATTGAGAGTCTTACCTGCTCAGATGACGACGCGGTCGAGGTGGACATGAAAAAGAGAGAAACAGAGAGAGCAAACGTTTGGTTAGTGCATGAGTCCTGAGAGGAAGGACATCACATCAGCTCAACACTGCCCTCATCTGGACACATGCAGAGCTCACTGCAGTCATGTGACACTTTCACATCTACAAATACAGCTGACAATCTGTGAAAAACAAAAAAATGAACGCCATCATATTTGGGTGTTGCCCAATCCCCGGGATGTTGTTATGCAGTTATTATTTGTTTTTTTGGGGGGGGTTTTATAAGTCTGGTTGTGGGTCCTTAAATGCAACAATGCAATATAAGTGCTTTTTTGACTAAATAAATGCAAAGAAACTCCAAAAGTAAATGTAATTTTGAACTACAAAAGCAAAATGCATCCAGACAAACTGATAGAGTCAGAAAGACAGACGGACAATTAGATGGAATAACAGACATATTGTATTACATAATTAAATGCAGTTTTTATATGTAATGCATTCTGAAAAATTAAGTAAATCTATATGATTTTGCACTTTTTCATATTTTATTCACTGATTTTGAAGCAAATTAAATTCCAAATGGGTTTAAACAAGGTAAAACAAACAATGCATTTTGAATTTCTAGTAATGGTAGTAAAATTAAAGTGAATTAAAATAGGAAGTCGATTAGAAACTACATAACATGTAAATACAAACAGTTTACCATTTATAATACAAAATATTTATGTACATTAAAAAAAATATCAAAATAAGTAATATTATAGTTATATATAATATATATTGTTGTTGTTTTTCAGAAACTACATTACATATAAATTTAAACAATTTTATAATGTAAAATATATAAAAAATGTACATTAAATATTATATTAAACAAATATGTTTAAAACAATAATATTGCAGTATAATATTCATTAATATTTATTATTATTAATAATAATAGTTATAGATTTTAATTAAATAATTTTATAATTCAAAATAATTTATATAATCAAAATTTCATCCAGACAAACTCTGAATGCTATCCTGATAAAGACAGATATTACATGCATAAATACAGTTTTACCTGTAATGCATTATGGGGAATGAAGTGCCTACATCTGCACTTTATTATTTTGATTTTTAATTAAATTAAATTATGAACCGCTTTGAAACAGAGCCGCATTTAGAGAATACGCTAAACAAAGTAATAAAATTCTATATTTTCATATTTAATAAACACAGAGGATGGCGGATTAATAGAATATTGTACTGTCTTGTTGGTCTGTTTTTGTTTTTGCTGAAGGGATTAGGAGCCCTAAATGATGAGGAGATAAATGATGCCCTCTGCTGGTCAAATGCTGCTAACAGAGACAGATCTGACAGCATTAAGTGTCATACACTTTGCAAGCCGCTCAAATCAACATTTACTGTCAAAAAGGCTGTAAAGCTGCATATATATTTCTATTCTTTCCTTGTACTATACACTGATATTTATCCGTGCAGCATTAACAGTGTAGAAACAGGCACATCTGCTCTTCCATGATTCATTTCTTTATAATAAATGAAAAATATTTTTTTTCTTCCTGATTGAAATAAAGTTGAAGTGATGGCTGACTCACTAAGAGCAGGAAATCATCAGAAATGTTGATGTGTGGTGATTTCCTGAGCCAAACAGGTGGAGTGGGACCTGTTTAGTCACAGCAGTGTAAAATCTGCTAAAAATGAGCCAACGTCCTCCTCCACAGCTTTACTCAAAAATTACAGCACTTCTGCAGTGATTTGTAAGACCCTCCTCCTGTGATTTATGAATCACATTCACCAGTTTCCACACGACACACTCCACACAGCTTCACTGAATCGATTCAAAGAATCATTCGAGGAGATTGAATCGTTTCATCTCTGTCAGCTGTACATAACACACAGACACACTCCTGTCAGAAACACAACACTCCTCCGCAGACCCCGATGACACACACATTTCCCATCACACCCTGCAGACTGCGGAGAGAACAGCTGCTCAGGACACCAGCGGAATGTGCCAAACTAATCAAGCTAAATGAGCTGTGTGCTCGTAACACACAGCAGTGCATGCAGGGAAAGAAACACCACAGAGACACATCCAGTGTTCAGTCTGAGACTGTTCGCTGGAGTCTTTCCATGAAAACGTCCTAATCACACACACACACTTATTTACTGGTAGCTTAAAAGTAAAATAAATAAATAAATAAATAAAACTATGCAATACAACATAATTATAATATATAGCAAATTATAATTTGAACAGCAATAAAAATATATAAACTACTAATACAAACAATACCATAAAAACAATATAGACAATACAATAAACAATATATGTATAGATGCATATATTTTGTGTGTATATATCAGATTATATATACATGTATATATATATATATATATATATATATATATATACCTGACAAACAATAATAATAATAATAATAATAATAATAATAATAATAATAATAAATATTATATATATATATATATATATATATAAACAAACACACACACACCTGACAAAAAAATAATAATTATTATATTTTATTATAGGAATATTTTTTTTTAGGTGTATGTGTATATATGTAGATGATCAAGTAAAAATAAATTTAGTTAAACATTATTTTTGTTAACTGTGTAACAGTAAAACATCTAAAACTAGTAATAACAATATTCTATGTAGTAATAAATGTATCAGAACAGTATGTATTCATAAAAAAACAATAACAATTATATTTTTTACATTTTAGAATTTGAAAAGAACATGTTTATTTTACATTTTAAATTAACATTAGTAATTTAATCAATCTATCTATATATATATATATATATATACACAAAAATTTGAAAGTACAAAAAGAACAAAATAGTGAGGATACTGAAGTATTAGCTGTACTGTGAAGTGACACATCTCAGCATGATTTAGAATTTGTTATTAATTTTTCATTATTTTATTTTAATACAGTTGTAGTCTATTTTTAAAGCATTCCTCTTTCTTCAGGGGAAAAGCGTGCAGTATTAAGATGAGTGATGATTGGCTGTGCTGAGAACGTGTGTGACGCTTCATCAGTGCCCCTTTAATCAGCACCAGCAAGGGCAAATCTATCTTTAGCTTCCCACTACCCATACATCACGCTTTTCTGATCTGAGCATACGATCACAGTGAATCACTTCATATGTTCAAAACCAAGCTACACTCAAGAAAGACTGTGAAGACAACACTTCCTCAGAATAACATACATTGTGTGCGAAAAGAGAAAGAAGCAAGCATTAACCACCTAAACTGGGTCTTCTTTTAAATGACTCTGCTGTGAATCGGGAGTCATTTACTGACTCTTCAGTCCGTCTCAGAAGATTCACATGAATATGTGTTTGCTGCAGGCTGTAATTCAGGGAGCCCTGGGCAGTTGTAAGAAGATAAATGAGGCCTATTTGTAAGGCCTCTTGTCTCGGACATTTTACTGATTCCAGATTAGATGAAATGAATAAACAAGTCATTAATGATTCGGACTTGCAGGGCAGTAATGATTCAGAGAACTAGACTGTATTTTAAGACACCACAGAAAAGAAGAATCATTACACCGATCTCTTTTGTTTTTACTCAATTTTTTAATGGTTTAATTTCAGTTAATGATGATGCATGGCAGCTCTCAAAGGTTTGGAACAGAGTTTCTGTCACACTGCCAAAAAGAAAAAACATCCCAAAACTGAGGCAGTGACATATCCATGACTAGTTTCAACACCATGTGATCGAAAAAAAATAGTTGCATTGCAACATCACGTACACAGTTTCATCCTCTCTGTCACGGTTGCATAACACAGTTTGCAGCAGATGAATGTACGTGTGAGTGAATAAGAAGCGGGACATGTTTCATTCCTGCGGCGGTGACACTACAGCTCGCAGACGCCGAGGGAGGTCAGTGCCGGGCGACGGGGTTAATATCAGCTCAGAGCTACCAAAGGCTGAAACATCCAGCTCATTTGCTCCATTGTGTACGTCTTGTGAAACGTGGGCAGATTCCTGGAAAACCCACAGCACAACACAAATATTAATAACCATAACGCCGTGTGTAATTGTTCTCATTCTCCTTTCAATGCATTCTTGATTCTGAGATGCTGAAAGAAATCGTGTCATTTCATAACTGATTCAATCTTTCATCCGACTGTTTTAACCGAGCGGTTACGGGAAATTGGAGCCGACTGTGGGTTCGCAGTAACAGCCGCTCGGTTATTACGACGATAAAGTGGCTTAATCATAACACCAAGCGTCATTATTATCAGATTATGATTAGAGTATAATAAACTCTGATGACCATCCCCGCGGAAAGCTAAAATGATTATGTTGCATAAATATGTCTAATGTGAATCTGTTTATACAATTTATCAGATGATTTTATCTTGAACGACTCTAATGTCACTTAAATGAGCATTCAGAGCAGTTTAATGCACAAAACAGACTCGCAAAAGAGCCATGTAGTCTGAGACAAGGCCTGAGTTAGACCTAAACGTGTTCCAAACCCATACTCCCCTTTATAATGTCAGTGATAAGGGGGGAAAAGTAGTCAAATAAATAAAAATAAAAATATAAAAAATACAATAAATAAATATTAAAGAAAGAATTTTTTTAAAGTAAAATAGAAATAATATAAATATAATATAGAATAAAAAAAAATAGTTCTATAAAATAAAATCAAGCAAAATAAAATATAAAGAATATAAATAAAAATATAAAAAATGAAAAAAATAGTATATAAAATAAAAATAAACTTAAAATATTTAAATTAAAACGAAGTGTAAAAAAAAATTTTTTTTTAAATTTTAAAAATATGAACTTAAATAACAAAACTAAAATAAATGAAAATAAAATAATAGCAGCAGCTAGAGCAGCAGAAAAATAAGAAAGTGGCTTGCAAACATGCTCTTGTAGGCTAAACATTACTCTCCGCTGTGTTGTTTACAAAGGTAAAGTCTGTGTAGAGCTCTTACCTCATGCCCAAGTGTTGACTAGTTAACAGTGTGTAAATGTGGGTGTGGATCGACCCAGCGCTCTGGGATTACAAACTTGGCTGGCGTGTTGAAAAACACCACGGCATGCTCTTCAGCTCAAACACGTGGAGAGTAAAACACAAGCATTTAGAGCATGAAATCTCAGCAACGCTTAAACCGATCCAAAAACAACTTGCTACAAAGTTACTCTGAATCACTAGTCATTTAACCGACAAACACACTCAGGGTTCACTTATCACACACAAGTTCAGTAACAAAAGTTACTAAAATCAAGAACGTGAAATCAATACAAAAAGCATCAATTTTAAATTAAATAGTAAGTTTACCTAATAAACCAAACAGTAACTTTACAGTTGTACTTTAAAATGATGATAATAATAGTAATAATAATAATAGTGCAGTCAAACGATTAATTGAGATTAATCACATTTAAAATATGTGCACGGTGTATATTTATTATGTATATATACATACACACATGCATGTAAATTTGTAAGAAAAATGTGTTGTTTATATAGTAAATTATTTATTTATAACATACACTACATAAATAGAAATAATATGCACTAAATAATAATCATAGTAACTTTTTGAAATGCTCTTCACAATAGAAATATCTTATTTTAACTTTTTTAATGATTATTAGTAGTAGTTATAATAATAACAACAAATAATAAATAATATAATAATAAAATATTCATATTGATATATCATCACAAACCTGTTTGAAAAATAAAATAAAATAACATAAATATATCAATAAATCTACCCACTGAAAAATGTGTAGATTTCCACATTTGTATCCAAATTTCAACCAACAAACTCTTTTTTACCAGCCCAGATGTTTAACATCCACACTGCATAAACATTTTGACTATACTGTACATCAGCCTAAAGCATTTGCTTTAGCCGTCTGCTGTAAGTAAAGAGATGTGTGCTTCAGCCGGCCCTTCAGAGGAACAGAATAATGTCTTCATCTCTCCTCAGGCTGTTATGTAAGACAGAGATCGCGAATGTTGAATCACTCACCAAACTACCTCCCATCATCCCGCACAGGTGATAAACGACACACCAACGCAGACCAGCGTTTAGCGCGGAGAAAGAAAACTCCCATTCGTCCGTCCTCAAACACACAGCGCTCTCGTTCCCCAAAGCGTTCTCCTTCCATCATCAGCGTGTCCTGTCCCACAGCCGCACAAATTAGCATCGCATTATTAATCATAGCGCAGAGACATCGCTGTAGCAGACAGCGGGATGGATGGAAATGCACCTGTTGCGAGATCGAGCAGTGGTACGGAAATGCCATCATAAAGAGACCAATGAAATATCTAAAATGTAGGGCTGGGCAATATATTGCACAATATATCGTCAGTAAAGCAAGTTCTTTGATTAACGGTAAATCTCCATCAGCTGTTTTCAAATGAAGTGGAAGTTAATACACAGATCACTGACAAGCTACGCAATATTATATTTAGTTTTCGCGGATGATTCATTTGCAAACCCTATTTTGGGTGAAAATGGGAAAACAATAGTAGTTCTTTCAAAAGAAACTTCAAGTAAACAAATGCGGTGTATGGTAGAATTTTTCCCCAGTGTTTAACCACCTCAAGAAGGCTTTAAAGTGCCCCTGTTATAGGTTATGAAAGGTTCATATTTGGTTTTGGGAGTCCCAAACAACAGCTTGACATGCATGCAGATCAAAAAACACTTTCATTGCCTTAAATATGCATTTATTTTTACCTTATTTGTTAATTTTTACAAACCCCTCCTTTGCATTTAAAAGCGGCACCTAGTGGCAAAATAATGAATTTGCATTTTCATTCAGACCAACATAAAAAAAATCAAGTTTTCCCAGGTCTGCGACTGCGAGGGGTCATTAGGGGGTAATATGCTAATGTTTCATGTTGACGTCAACATTTAAGGTTCACAATTAAGGCAAAGATGCGGCCATTTTTCTTGGAGGTATTAAAAACTGTATCAAATATCAATATTTTTCAAAGTCTTGTATTGAATTTAGAAATTCCAGTATCGTGACAACACTACATGGTACTAGGGATGTGTGCTACGACTAATTTCACTAAGTCTAAATCGACTAATCTAAAAGTACTGTAGGAAAAGTCAAAAACTTCGTGTTCGTATGTGATCCATTTCAAATACTTAATATATGAATTAAAGAGTCAAATAATTATAGATTCCTCATTTAAATTGTTCATACTTCCCATTAAATGGTTAAATTTTACAACACTGGCAGCAACAAAAGCAGCAGACGTGCTGAACGAAAACGCTAATTCACTATCTGTCAGTAGGTGGCGCTTTCGTAAAAATACAAGTACAGCTGTTACCATGGTTACTCCTGTAAACAAAGCAGCACTGCACATATAAACACTATTTTATAGACCTATCTCAAATCTCCCTTTTCTGTCAAAGATACTAGAAAAGGTAGTATCCTCACAATTACATTCCTTCTTAGAGAAAAATGGTATCTGTGAGGATCTCCAGTCAGGATTTAG
>JAUCMR010000091.1:777153-800520 GCA_032357425.1 Enteromius argenteus
CTGTGTGTACATTAATGAGGGAAAGAAATGAACTTAAATGATTTTAGCAAATGGCTGCAATATAACAAAGAGTGAAACATTTAAGGGAGTCTGAGTACTTTCCGTACCCACTGTAATTATAATAATTACTTATAATAAATAACCTGTGAATTTACAAATATACTATATCGTAATTTTAACCATATTAAGCACAACAGTACCTACAAGAAAAAGAGAAAATCACTCACTTTCTTAACTTTTTTGGTTACTTTTTTTTAAAGCAAGCAGTGCTCAATAGCCTGTTTGATTATGCTGAGATATTAAAGTTTATATTGTGAATTGTGCAGTTTTACAGTCGACTATTGAAACCTCTGTATCGTAAGTGAACTCCACTGCAGTCTATATCATAAAAAGCCTAAAGTCAAATGCAAGCCGCTGGCAACGGCTCTGGAAGGTTTAAGCTTGCAGCTCTGTTCTGCTATTTGTATTTCTGACAATCATCTGTAAGTGTTACGCTTTCGCTGTAATAAGCTCCCCAGAGTCACGGTGGTCAGGTGACGTTGCTTAGCGCTAAAATTATCTCTGCTCCATTTCTGCCTGAGATTTCACAATTATTTTTGTCACTGCGAACGCTGATGTCTTTTCGACTCATTTCAGGAAAAATCAGCTAACAGGGACACTTTCCACAGACTATTATAACTGCTGCTTTGGTGAGAGGTAATTAACTTTTCTTTAGTTAGCATACTTCAAGCAGATCTCATTTCCAGCAGTCAAGCATGCATAACCAGAGCAGCGTACAAACACAAATAAGCAAAAAAACACAGGCTTTCCTTCTACTACGTCCAATATCATGCCTAAAGGGTGGAATTTATTATTAAAATAAATAAATTAACCTTCCTCCTTCTTATCCAAAGACACATTAAAACTACTCTGGAAACTTTTTACAACACCTGTTATCAGTAAAATTATATCAAAAGCCTGTTATGTACAGAATGTATTGCTCTACCGTTGTCCCAAATCCAGACATTAAATACATTTTGACAATCATGTCCACCACAAAATGTTTGGTGTTCAAAAATGTAAAAATAAATAAATAAATAAATACATAAATAAATTCAACAAAAAATAAAATAAAAATAAAAAGTGGGGAAAAAATAGAGCTGGTTGTATTTTGAGATAATTAAATAAATAAATAAATAAATAAATAAAATTAAAAATGTTGTCATTCATCTTAAAAATATAGTTTATATATATAAAAAAAAAACCACATAAAATAAAATAAAATAATATAAACAATCATATACAATAATTTATAATAATAATAATAATAATAATGAGATAAAAATGTAAACAAATAAATAAAATGCTGAATGCAAATATGCCTATATGTGCAAAACTGAATTTTTTTAATCATCTACCCTCGTTTTCAGAGCAAAAATATAAATGCATGCCAAATTGAAGCAAGGCTATACCAAACAATACCACCAAGGTTATAGACTCGGACGTCAACACAATAGCACAGACTATCAGTTCAACAAGACTAGTTAAGGTCACAGAGATTTTCTACATTCAAAACAGACCTTGTCATTGTCAAGAATAGACCACGCCATTATCTGCTCACAGTGCCAGTCTCCTTCCTAATGCATTATTTAGGCCTATTAGGCTAACAATTATTTACATCAGACAATAATCATGCCCATCACAAGACAATCTGGGAAGCTTCAAACAATTAAAAGAATAGAAAATGACATAAAATCTCATAATTTATCAAAAGCATGTTCATAAATGGACATATCAATTAACTGCAGCAGCAAAACGGGCAGAAAATGCAACCCAGCATCAACTAACACTGCAAAGCAATCACTGGTTAAACTGACTTGATTTACTGCATCAGTGGATACAAACTAAGAGATGTGTTTATTTATCTCCATCACCATGATCAAATATATTGCAACTGACATGCCTGACACCGACATTTCCAGCTTAATGGGCGGCTAAGTGGCTAGATGTCATTTAAACAATTAAAAACGTGTTAAATATAAATGCATTAAGGAACCCCAAAAGCATTTCACAAGTAAAACACTGTTAAATTTGACCCTGTGGAGAGCGTTTAACGACACGGGCTTGATTCTGCTAACAGACTGGGCCTCCCGCCACAAACAGGGTTGGATCCAGCGCTCAGCTGTGTGAAAAAACGTCCAGCAGGAGGATTTCTGGCCCTGAACCAAGCCCAGGTTGTCCATCGGCTCCTGTGCTCTGCTCATCCTCTTTTCTATCCGCTTTTATCACCTCGCACCAAATGGGTTTAGCACGTTAGGTAACCTCATTAGCACAAGGCAGTCCTGGGCTGAGCCGCGAATTAGCAGAGGATCATCTGAAGAAACCACAAGATCTGCTATCGAACAACAAGATGCATGCTTTAACATGCACTCATACAAAATACACAGCACCTGCAATGACTGGAATAGCATGCGATTCTTAATATTTAATCGTTTTGAAACTACCTGCAGTCGCTCAATTCAGTGATTCACTTATGAACACAGCTCCTTAATTCCTGAATGAATTGGTGGTGTTGAACAAACTGGTTTAATGCATGATTCAATGACTCACGGAAAATACAGAGCGCTTATTAATTCAAAATCCTATCCTGAACAAATGAAATAAATGAATAATTCAATGACTCCCTTACGAATGGTCACTTGGATACCTCCTGGATGCATGCGAGTGTTGTTGAACAAAATAGGAGGGTGATTTTCAGAGTGAATTCAATAATTAACACTGTTCCCTGATTTATTCCTGAAGGACTCGTTGCTGTTGAACAAATCAGTTGAATGAATGAATCAATGATTCATTCAAATACCGCAACCTTCTGAATAAATGATTAACACGATCAGTCTTCAATTTTTTGATTCAGTATTTAGTGATTCCCTCATGAGTACAGTACAGTAACTTGATTCCATTTTTAACAAATCCTTTTTTATGAACAAATGAGCTGAATAAATCATTCAGTGATTCACATATGAATAGTCACTTGTTTCATTTCTGAATGAATGATGGAGTTATTTGAATTGAAACAGAGTCAACCGTTGGGAAAAACCCTAAATGGGAAAAAATGGTTGAATTAATGATTCATCATTTGATTTTGAATGAATCAGTGTTTATGAACAAATGAACTGAATGAATCATTCAGTGATCCATTTATGAATGGCCACTTGTTTCACTCCTGAATGAATGGTGGTGTTTAACGAATTGTTTGAATGAATGATTCAATGATTAACAATCAATTTGTTCATTCAGGATTCACTGATTCACTCAAATACAGGTACTTGATTTGTTTTTGAATGAATCAGTGCTTATGGAGAAAAGGGTTAAATGAAACATTCAGTGTCAGTATATTTGAACAAATCTCAAGTCTCAAACTCATATATATGCATACCACCGCCACCTGCACATACTTACAGCAATACAGTGTATCAGAACAATAACTGTAATAACAGACAAAGTAGTTTATTCTGCTATAGCATGTCTTCTCCTAAAGGCTTAACTATTAGTGATTCACTCCACCTAACCAAAAGAGACCTCATGCTCTTGACCCTGCCACTCACAGATGATTCATTACTCAACTACAGCAATGCACCTCGCCGCAAACCAGCCACATTACAACTGTAGACACCTATTACTGCAGACTGCTTTTACAAATTCATACAGCCATTTCCGATTAAGTACCACCCTACTTTTAAAAGCAACATCCATGTTTTAATGTCTCTAAGAGGCATTTAACTATGCAGGATGATTATAAAAACTGGCAGGTGAATTATTAATAGGGTAAAAAAAAAAAAGGCCTGGTGTAAGGCAAGGCCTCAAAGAAAAAAGGAACTGACTGAGATTTCATCCAGACTTCTTTCTGTGTGACTGCAAAGCGTTTTAACAGCAGACTAGCTGTTTCATATACTGACTAATAAGGTGTAAGGCAAACGGACATCAGAGTCAGAACACACCTTACGGATCAATGCACACTGAATCAAGTGTTATACGTGTGCGGTTTATTCACAGATCGGGGGAAGTCTGGGTCGCCTCATGTAGTGGCATTTTCTGAGAGCCGAATGAAAGCAATTACCACATCAAACATCTGAACACTGCCCAGCTTTTTTTATGAGCAATGAGAGCCCAGAGCTGCATGCTAGCAATGCAATATTGCTGATATTACTCCAACTTTCAAACAAGGAGGAGGTTTATGCGAACAGCGCAAGATAGCACCATGCAAATTGCCCGTAAACCACTGCCACATATGCTAGGCCTGCAAATCTGCTGGTGCATTGATGCTACAGCCCTTTAAAGTAATCACATAAGCGCATAGTGTGGGATAGAGAACCTGAGAGATTCAGATCAGATTAACACAGAAACCACCAGCGTCTCCTCTTCTTCTTGTTTGGCTGTTAATGCAAAAGACAAACATGCTAATCCAGACCATGACCCCTTTGGCTTCGTGACAGCCCAGCCACGGTGGAACTGGTCTTGCCTGGCAAAACTTCTTGGGTAAATGGTGTTTTGTAGTCCCGATGTTAATATGCAGCACAGCGCTTGGCAAGACTCGGCGAGATGGCGCTGGGTGCAGATCTGATGTGCTTTAATGAGGCCGGCGCAGTGCACGTGGTGAAATATTTAAGCAGGAATCGTTACTGGGGTTCCATACACGTGCTTTGATGATGTTCTCCAATGGAGGTGAGGTCACTGCATGGTGCCACGGGTAGAATGAGTCATCCCCTGGATGGGTGTGTGAGTGGAAGTTTTGGGATAATTCAAGAGCTAGGAAGATCTGACAGGCCTCTGGAGAGCCTCCAGGTGAGTACGTGCGACAGTATTCAACAATTTATCAGAGCAACTTCACACGGCGATTCACAGCACGTCTAAGACTTATGCATAAGCCAGAGCCAACTTAGCTTTAAAGTAGTTTAAATTTCACAACTGTGTAAATAATCTACAAATCACCCAAGGGCATGGCTCACTATGTTATAGAGTTTCCAGCAGTACTTTTCTCCAGATCTACACCGAGAAAGAAGTGATGATTTAATTAAAGTTCAAATTGAATTTGGTGGGATAAAAAAGAGGTGTACCACACTTTTGTCAATGCATGCACAAACAATAAGCAGGCGCAATTCAAATAGTCCAATTTCTGAACAAATGGATCTTTAGGTAATCAACTCTCAAAATGGCATGTTTTGTATATTTCAGGTTTGTGAAATTTACTGTATTCTTACTGAAAGACTGCTTTAGTTTAGGGATGCAAAAGTATAGTAAAAGTAATACAAGTATTTTTAGCATTACATCTTAGCAAGCACAACGCAGTGTTTCAAGTGTTAGCATGACCTTGAAGCTTCACATGCTCATCAGAGATGTAGGCATCTTGCACGCTCCCTCTAATTTGTTGTTCAACCACAACCTGACAGTAATTCATGTAGCCTGAAAATTCTAATTAAATCAAGTAGGCAAAAAATGTTGAGACTAAATGGAAAAGGGGGCTAGGAAAGACAGACGGGGGTTCTTGAAAGAGCTGTAAATCACATCATTATAAACATCTCCTCCCCTATTTGCCATTCAGTCCGTGATTAAGACAGTAATTGAGCAAATCTCATTACTCCAGTTTAAAGGAGCAGCAACTCGCCATGAACACTTCATTAGAGTCAAGAATTTGAGCTATCGGCAACAGACCAAGCTACCAAGTTTAGATTTTATTTTAAACAAGTGGGGCCACACAAGACCACATCGCCATCCATCAAGCTAACAGAACGTCCTAAGAAGATCGCCGTAAATGCAATGCACATTCATGCCGAGCTCACAGTAATCTACTAGACCTCAATGCAATTAAAACATCAAGCCTCCACACCACCTTACCAGCACATCTGCTTCATATTAGCGCCGGGGTCGCGTTCACACCCTCTCCTGTGAACAAAAAAGCTCTTCTTGTGTCGGACAGCCAGGGCTGTGGGTCAGTAAATGGTGCTATCATGCCACCGTCTGCATACTGCAAAAACGGGATTAAGCGTGGGATTATCTACTTGGAGAGATTAATGCTAGGATGGCCACATTCGTCAAGATCAGAGGCGGCGTTACGATGGGACGTCCCACTTTAAGATTGGAATCAAAAGACTTCACTGTTTACTTCAGTTACCGAAGTATTGCATGTTTCTCAAGTATGCAAAAGAGGTCAGATTTATTGGATGAGCTGAGACTTGTTTTTATTGCCGGATTGAGAGAATGGCAACATTTGCATGCATTTTGGGTTCAAAACAAAAAGCGCATGCAGTGACAGTGGTCACGCTCAGCCTTTTTAGCTGCAGAGGAGGACAATCCTACGAAATTCTGGGTTTCTGTGGCAGCAGATACTCTGGCGATTGAGAGCATCACAGGAGCACTTTAGAAAATTCCCATACAAAGCTAAAAAACCTTGTTGCCAACATTGGGATTATGAATCCATAAATCAGCCAACATCCTCTGATCATCTAATCCTTGCAGTATATTCCGCTACCCATCTATCCTTTGTGTTTATTTTTGCCAGTGCTGAAGAAAAGGCAATGGCATTCTTCGGAGCAGGCCAACTGATTGGTTGAAATATAGTACTCCAAGCTGGAAGAATGCCTTCTGGAGTCTCACATGGATAGCTGCATCACAGCTAATGCATCCTCTTATATGTGCAGGAACCCACAAATATGCTTCAGTTGGCTTCTCTCGTCATTACGGTCCGATGGGAATGGAGTGCCAAACAGGAAGTGGTGGGAATTACTAGAAGAGGGGACTATTTGGAAATCTGGAAGCGGGAGGGAAGTGCTTGACATTAAAGCCAGCCAAAACGGACTCGGTCTGCATCAGCTGTTTTGCTGCGGTAGGCGCATGACTCCGCTGTGAGGTCATGTGCGAGTTCTGGCAGAGAGATCTGTTGTGCTCTGGAAAAGATCCTAGAGCTGGTTTTGTTTTGCTGTGGTCGTGGGTTTCATCCCATGCTTTGCTGTCAATTGAACGAGATGGTACGGGATCACTCTTTAAATAGGTTCACTGAAGGGTTAAATAGATAGTTCACCCAAAAAATTGTTAATAACTCTCCCTCAAGTCAATCTCAACCATAAGACCTTTGTTCATCTTCAGAACGCAAATGGAGATATTTTGATGAAATTCAGGAGTTCTGACTCGGCGTAGAATTTATAGTTTCCTTATAGGAACACCCACCAAAATGAATCTTTGTTTCCCGCAGAAAACCATTATAAAGAAAACACAGAATCATTAAAACGATTGCGTTCCTATTCCAGCCTCATCTGCTTGCTAAACTATGCATCATTAATATCGAGATTACTGAATTTGATCTTCATATATTACTGTTTTGAGTATATAACTGCACTTTAGGTGTTTTTACAATGTTTTGTGGCACTGTTTAATGATTGAAATATTGGAAAAGGGGTTTATATGAATTGCAGATTGTCAAACCTTTTGTACACATACCTTTGTCAGTTGCATGTCAGAAAGCTCTCACATTTCATCAAAAATATCTTAATTTGTGTTCAGAAGATGAATGAAGGTCTTAGGGCTTGTGAACGAGTAATTAATAACAGAATTTTTATTTTTGGGTGAACTATCCCTTTAACAAGAACACTCATAAAAGGAACAGAGAAAGGTATAGCGTTTGCAAGCCTCTCTATGCAGAAGCGCTTATTAGGCAGATTAAAATTTCACAGCTGATTACATCATCAGCTTGACACAACAGTCAATTATCCTGACATTTATGCAGTCTGCTCTAACTCACAAAATGGTAATAGATGGGAAGGAATGGCAAGGTGCTTCTCAGACAATTTGGCTGCATTTGCACTCTCTAGCAACGTACAGCGTTTCCAATTCATCTCAGTAATACAGGAGATTTTCGACTGAACCTCTTCGGAGCACAGAAACCTGTACAAAGCAGCTACAGAGAGGCTGTACTTAATTACAGTTGATCCTTGGATCCCTGTGGAAACCAGGAGGACGTCCAATCCGAGATGTTAAAGCTCAGGTCAGTGAACATGGCCTGGCTGGGCGTCTCAAGAAGAAGAAGAAAGTCAATTTCAGCTACAGATAAACCAGATGCTTTGGGAAATAGCATGTGCATTTGGTGAATGCTAATGTCTTTAAACAAGGTTTTCATGCAGTCACACTTGATTTGTGGGTTGAACTAGAATAAACAGTGGCAGAGTTTCCGTTTGGCTGTCGATTGGGCCTCCTGGATCAATGCTTCCTGAAACCACAGCCGCTGCTAATATCCTCTGATCGTAAGTATTGGTTTCTACTAGAAGATTGGGCGGCATCCAAAACTGTGCTTTAGTGTTCATTGTAAAAGGGAGCAAAAATTTAATTTTCATCCTTTTTAAAGCGCCAGCTGGCAGCCGTTTCAATGGCTGCATGGGAGAAAAAGAGCTGAAAATACATGCAACATGAATATAGATTGTTTGGAAATACGACATCCGTTATCGTGAGAGCTCTAGCGCTACACATCAGGAACAGGAAACACATTACTCTGATTCTTCTGGCATCCACCCCATCTTCCTTTGGATCAGAGGGCAGCCAACTTATCTTGGGAGTGCCGGTAAATTACGCCAGACCACAACCCAAGTGAGACAGATGTTTTGAAGAGGATCATTTTACATGTTACTCAATTCAAAATTCACATTTAAGGTCTCGCACAAGACAGAAACACTCCATCAGCAGACCTCAATGATAAGGATTTATTTTCAACCAGATGTTTTTACTCGCCCTGCCAATGATTACATAGGCCACATACTCATGCATACTATTTTTATTATATCTGCTAGATGCTAACAGTACATTTTCTTTACCAATTTTTTTTTCTGTACAAAGATATACAGATTATTCAGCACAATTTGGGTTTTAATGCAAAACATTAGATGCTACGCCAATGAGGAATTTTAGTCAATTTTTACTTTTAGGCAAAACTAAGATAGCAGTCTTGACGAGAAATGAGTATAATTTGAAATAGTAATTTAGATTACATCACAGAAAACCAAACATTTAAGTGAACAAAACTCTAATTTGGCCCAGAGCTCCAAAAAAACGACAATAAAAGCACCTTGAAGGTATTATAAATGGAGCTCATATGCACCATATTAGTCTTTCAAAGTCATAAAATTGCTTTACAGTCATCTGATTCCTATGACAGGTTTGACATCAAAAGTAAGTTCTCCTGATCGATCTCCACTGATCTCAAACCAGCCATGACGTGCCATATTTAAACATTCAAACCCCTTTTATGTTCTACAAAAGAAGAAAAGTGCACATTTGCGAGATCCTGCAACATAAGCACTGCTGTGAGGACAGTCCTCAAAGAAAAACAACTTCTTCTGCACCAGTCTGACACGACACTAAGTCACCGTGAAGAATGTTTCACTGCGGCTCAGAGACACTGAGCTAGACTCGATACTGTATCTCTCAGTCTCACAGCCCTTTCATGCACCTTTCACCGTATGCTTATCTCTCTCGGGACGGAGTCTAAGCTGAATACCGTGAAATGTTCTGTACGTCCCGGCGATGTGGGACCGGTGGACCGAGCATCCGCTGAGGTCACTCAAGGTCAGCCTCCTCCTTTGTCTGGTTCAATCTGTGAAGTGTTCGACAATTCACGAGAGACGCTCCGTGATGAGGATTAATGCCATACATTTGTTTGGTTTAGACAAATTAAAAGCATCAGGCACAAATGAATATCAATTAGATTAATGATGTCGCTACTGGTTCAGGTTGACCTTTTCTACGCCTTCCTGTTAGAAACTGGTTATTGGCTTGAACAGACACAGGCACGTGAATAACCTCTGAATGCTCACCGGTCGGGTTGTAAATCACGCTTGTTATTGAAAATAAAGCTGTTGTTGAAATACCGCTAAGCGACTAAATTATGTCATTGGATGTCCTTGCACGCTATCTTCTGCGGCTTCCAGAAGCCTGTTTACAAATGTATAATAAAACGCCAGAGGACATAAATATGTTAGTGCAGGGAATACAGAGAAATGCACTGCGCCAGACAAAAGCAATGATTCTAATTTTGTTTGGAAAGCACAGCACAGTAAATGGGTCTGCTGTGTGCTACAGCACGATTGAGATACAACAGATGCTATAAATGCAAAAAAAAGAAAAAACAAGTTGTAATATTATGGCAACACTTTACAATAAGTTCATTAGTTAACATTAGTTAGCTATATTAGTTAAAACGAACTAAGAATAAACTATACTGTACTTCTACATTTATTAATCTTAGTTCATGTTAATTTCAGCTTTTGCTAATGCTTTATAAATTCCTTTATAATACTTTATCCTTTAAAATACTTTAAATAAATAATATAAAATGTTCATTGATCGTTCATGTTAGTTAAAACATAAACTAATGTTAGCAAATGACAGCTTATTGTAAAGTGTTAAAATATTATTCTTACTAGGAAATGTCCAATTTTGTATTAATGTAGGCAACCGGTATAAACTTTCTTTTAAAAGTAGAAAAGTATATGAATGCACACGTAAATAAATTAAAAAGAGAGAAATGAAAGAAAAACAAATAAGGAAAAATAAGACAAAATATTTTTAAAAAGAAAAATAAATTATAAAAAAAAATTTAAAAAACAAGAAAAATATGGGAAAAAATAAAGAAAATTAAAAAAAAATGAAATATAAAATGAAAAATAATGCAACAAATGAAAAAAAAAAAGTGTTATGTAAATGTAAAAAAATAAAAAGGATGGATATATGGAAGGAACATTGTGAGAATCACAACACCTGCTAAACATGCTATAACTTTAATTCTAGCCTTCACACTGATACAAACAAATCAAAAGCACCTTGAATTTGTTCACTATCACAGTAGCTGTTCCATTTTCTCCTCTGCCTTTCCTCACGGATCTGATAACAGCCATCAGACAGCACATCTCAACTGTCTGCATCAGCGAGGGTGCTCTTATCACGGCGCAAAGACAACAAAATGGGAATGTCATGACAGGCCGGCTTGCTGAAGAGAGAAGATGTGAAGAGACTAGTAAAAAGTACTGGGACTCCCAAAACCCAGACGCTGCAGCCCTCCATTATTTACGATACACAGATTACAGCCGCTAACACACAAACAGATGAATACAGGACGGTCAGAAACAACCAATTACTTGTGTGGACATACTACAGGAGGTTACTAATAGACATAACTTTTTTTAATTACATATTTCTTGATTTCATTAACAATAATGATAACATAAATCATTGACAACAAAATTAATGCCTCAAGAATAGTCCAATGAAAATAATGCCTGACTTTAAACTATAAATATTAATATGAAAATAAATATATTTAGTAACACTTTACTCAAAGGCTTGAAATATAATCATTTTTAATGCATTGATTCTTTTTAATCTATTCTTTTGACTACAGTTATAGTGATACTCATTATGTATTATGCATTAAAACATGACAAACAAACCTTCATATATTATAATGCATTTAATCATCTTTGGTTGCAATTTCTTGTGAAAAAAATGCAAAGCATTACAACCTAGATTATAAACACCTTTATAGTGTATAACACAAAGGTATAACAAAGTGAAATGTTACCAATATTTTTATAAATAAATTCAAATATTTGGTTTAATTTAGCTATTTGTCTTTAATTAAAACCCTATTTTTGTTGACTAAATTTAGAAGCAATTTTAACAAGATTAAATTTAATTTATATATATATATATATATATATATATATATAAACAAACACACACATATACAGTTTATATTTTGAATAAAAGTATATATTTATGCATAAATATTTTACATTTATAAACTTAAAAAATATAATGCGTGTGTGTATTTATGTGTGTGTACACATAAAATGTATACCATATTATGTAAACAAAAATTGTAAAAATTAACATTAAGAAGCCATAATTAAGCTGTCACTTCTACTAGCCTTTCAAAAGAGATTTTGAAACAAAAATAAATAAATGAAAAATGAACAGGCTAAATGACTAACCTCTAAACTTTTATTCCACAATACTATCAAAGTCCTCATATAAGAGACATTCCTCTTCATAACAACACAAAAGCGCTTATGCTTGGACTTACATCCAGCAGTTTATTAAGCCTTTCTTTCAGCGAACTCGCTTGGAAATGAGACGCATGCCGCGACAAAATCGCACCAGACTCCAGAAAAATACTGGCCTTTAATTTCCCCACAACACCTCGCTAATAAACCTGCAGATTCTACATAATCACGGGGACATTGATCGCAGCAGGCCACCTGAAGCACGACGGTCACTGTTTTGAAATGCATTGTTGAAGGTGGTGTTTTAAATGCCTATTAGCAAGCAACAGAAACACTCAAAGAAGCAGCACGTCTCAATTGTTCGAGAACTGAGTCCCCCCCTGAAAATATTGAACTCCGCAGTCGACCTCAATAATTGACTAGTCAGTTGTTGGATGCATCTTCCATCTCTTATTTTCTTCAGTCATATCCTACAAATCTACTGCACACCTGTACAGAAACGTGCAACTAAAAAAATAACACCTAAATCAGAAATGCAGGAAGATCTCGCAAAAGAACTGCTGGCAAAACAAGAGTTAAAATAAACACAACCTTTGTATTTTGTGGCAAGGCACTAAACTAACACGCAAAAAAACCCTCATTCATGCGTGGGTACAAAAACAGCAGCTGTTTGATGTGTATTTGCTTAATGCGGTCACAGTCTGGGAGTGTAGAGTTCAATGAGATCAGGAATTATGTGAAAACGCAGGATCGAGGAGTGGCAGCGAGCACCAAGAGCCCAGAAAAAGGTGAAGAGAGTAAAATAGATAACCAACTGATAGCCATGCTTAACCAGTTCATTATCACAGCACAGTAACTGCTTGCGTGGTGGTCAATGTGAAATGAATGTCTTATATTTTAGTTGAAAATATTTTGATACATTTTTATTTTATTTGTGGTATTTATGGATAATTACGATACATTTGTTTCCTTTTGGAGTATAGATCTGAAACTGAAATTTCCAAGTTAAACTTTTCACAGAAACTTGGAAGATTATTGCTGCAGCAAAAAAGTGAAAGTGAAACAAACAAAAAATATTATTATTATAGAAGCTTATTTTTAGGAGAAATGCACAAAAACATTATTATAATATTTATTTTTTGTGAAATATATATTTTCCAAAACATGTCTTACACCAAAACAGTGTGCAAAATCAATGGCAAAAATTTGTCTTTCAGATTTGAGGTCGATATTGCAAAAAAAGAACCGGTTTAGATGAAGAACCAAACATTTTCACTACAATAAATTAGCTTTTGCCACTCATTTAATTTTTTACTGTAAAGAGTACAAGTTTGACTATGTCATTCAGGACCATTTAACCTTTTTGAATCATGTCCATTATTTATTTATTTTAGGGTTTTTTTTTTATAACAAGCACCCAAAACCCAAAAAAATCCACAGTAATAAAAAAAGGAATTACATGTTTTCGGAAATGTTATGTTTAATAAATATAATCTAATTAAAAATGCACTCAATCATTTCCAGAAAATAAATCTGAACATTGGATAAAGCCAGGTTCAAAATTCTTGTTTAATTTCTTGACATATTAAAGGTTTTTACAAAAGGATTTGGTTTTTTTTTTTTAACTTACTCGATCAATCAAAAATGACCTTCAACAGCCCGAAAAAAAAAAGTGCAAAAAAAAAAAGAAAAAAAAAAAAAGAAAAACCTCCTTTTCCCTGCCAAAATCAGCTCTGTTTTCAGCAAGCCATTCTAGTCCATGTTGCTTTAAATGCTAATGAGCTCTGCGGACCACGCCCCTCTCTTCTGTGGAGACTAGCAGACTGTAAACATAAGCCACAAAACTGGCTAAATAGCATGTTATTAGGAAAGGCCATTTGCAAAGATTCATAAAAACCTTATACTCACTTCTTCTGAACAGCATCATGAATGATTCGCACAAACAGACGCATTTATGTAGATCGGCACGTTCTCTTAGAAACTAAAGTAACATTAATCCTCTGTGTCTTCAGCAGCTCAGATGTCAGGAGTAAAGACGACTGCTATTTTCATTATTACATACTGTATAACAACTAAACGCTTAAATCGCTTAATTGGAGACATCTAGTCTTCACAGAACAGCCTGAACTTTAAAATAGGGATTTAAAAAAACAAAAACACTGGGTGGAATATTATCATTATAAGATGGATGTGTACACACACGTCCAACACAACAAATAATTTACAAATAACTTGTGAAGTGAATTTTGTACCCAATGACCCTTTATATATTTATATAACATATCAACAAACCCCTCAGTAAAAAAAATGAAACCTTCAGAATACAGACAGCGATAAAACGGTTAAGTGTGGTATAAGTACTGCTGAAGTTGAGATGAAAACTCGTTTTAAGAAAACGTTGTACTGCAATAGAAATCCACAGATGCAAACAGTGAAAGTGCAATGATAAACACTTTAATGCATATTTTAAATGCCATCTTTACACTAGCCTAAAGATGTTACGGAAGCAAAATCTCAAAACTGATTAATGTTGTTGCCTGTAGCTTCTTGCCTAAAGGAAAAAAACCCCGAAGCAGTCGTGAATGGCCCAGACAAATGACGGTGTCGTCAAAACAGCGGATAAGTGAATCTATTGGCGTGTCCGTCAGGAGAAGGATGGGCGGCCGGTGCTATTGAATCACACCGCAGGAGAGAGAGATAAAACAGGTTGTGCTGCAGGAAGGGGCCACATGCGGTGAGGAAACGCTGGGAAACGTCTGCATCACCTGCTCGATTCACGGTCAAGCACTAACAACAAAGAGAGCCAGGCACCGAAGGCTCAATGCACACACTGAGCATGAGACCTGAGCTGCATTCTTGTTGTCTAATGAGTACCGTGAGCCACTGGCATCTTGTTAAAATCTTAAGAGAAACGCGTGGCATAGCCGGTGGGCTGACCTAGAAAGCCACGCTTGGTAGCCCAAGTCGGAGGAGCGCTGATCCATCCGTTTAAACGTCTATCCTGACCCCATCTGAGATATGAATCACAGCTCTGCGTCAGCAAAATCCGAGGCTGCGGAGAGCGTCCGGCCGCTGACTATGAATTAATGAGCACTCCATCATCTCCCAAGCTGCCATCTACCCATTCATTTAGCAGCCCACTCATACAAATCATCCGAAGCCGATATTAAGTGTCTAACAGCTGAATAACCCTTCCACTGGCATCTGCAACGGTGCTGTCACCGAGCTAAATGCTACAACCCTAGGGACTTCTTACAAACCTGGAAGGAACTGAAGTGGACATTGGGTTCTTTAATGTAGATCTTTAAATTAACTTTTACCAAAAATTAGTTTTCTGGTTACCCGGTGGATGGTTCTGGGTGCCCAATCATAAAGCTTGTCTTCCTTATGCTTACAAGAGGGATGCATACGGCTAAAAGCAAGAAAAAAATGGACTAAAACACTTACTGCATTACAGACATTTTAGCATGGAGAAAAAGCTGCATGTCTGTGATACTACTCAGGTTTTTTCACATAATCATGTCTACCACATGATAGCTTTTTATAAGAAAATGTCAACCTCTCATTTTAGAGTCATGTTTAATTTTGGTGCATAAGTAAATTTTGTGGTAAAAACTACATTAAACATATAGAATTGGAGAAATGGAGAAAAAGCAGCATGCATGTGAAATTGTTCTGTTTTTAACAATTATTCAATGTTTTATATGTTAACATATTTATTATGTAACCGCTTGATAAAAAAAGGTCAATATCATGTCAATATTTCATTTCAGAGTCTACTATTATGCCATTAGCTGAACTGATTGTTTTTTCCAAACAAACAGTAAATTTAATAATTGCCAATTTCAGTGCTGCATTCTTTTTGGTGCATCATTAAGTTTCAAAGCCAGAAAGATTAGCTCCTCAGTGACTAACGTCTTAAATCAACTGGTTAGGTGAGAAAATTTCCAGCTAAAAACTAGAGACAGACCATAACACCTGACTGAAAATACTACATAAACTCCAACAGAGAAAAATCACTGTGTGTACGAAATTATACAGTTTTTTTTTCATATTTATCAAACTATAGCTTGTTAAATATGGATATATCTCTCATTACAGATGGGTCACAGTAAATAGATAAAGTGTAAACACTAAAATATGTTATAATATTAACAGAAATGGCTGTTTCCAAACAAAGGCCAAACATTTTTCAGTTTCAGCCAAATTCATTTTAGAGCATCACTAGTTTCCAATGAATAAAATGCATTTCTGGACTGGAAAAATTGTCTCTCCATTGGCCAATTTTGTAGACTGGTTGCAAACAAAAAAAGCAAAGCATTACAAGAGTGATAATACAAAATTAAACAGATCGCTCTGATTATAAACAACAAAGCCGTTGAGACTGGAAAAGCCCAACGTGGCGCCATTCAGAAAAATTATTTTCAAAACAGCTTCACCTGGTTTTTTTATTTTAAGAGTAACTTTTAAATAAATTCCAAGCATTGAATCAGAGCCAGTTTGGGCAGAGAGTTAAATCAAATTAGAAATTACAACACGATTACTACAACTAAAACTCAAAGACTGCAAGGATAAGCCATGTCTGTTTAAGGCCAGGTTATGTGGAAACACAGCAACATTTTCTCTCAACCCACAAGTCTGTCGAAATGAGAGCCAATTCTGAAACGAGCACCAGAACAATTTCAGTCCAAAAGGAGTTGCTTTATCCAATTAGAGCAGTCGAAGAAAAGTTTACATGCAGTCAAAGACAAATTCTGTTATTTTGCACTGCTATCACTTGAGCGCTGAACTGAGCTGTCAGCGACTGGCTCACGTGTCAAAACAATCATAGGGCCAAGCGTCATTTACCCTTTCACACCATTTCCACTCGCCCCATGGCTCTCAGAACGAGAGCGAGGGAGAGCGAGAGAGGGAAGCGGGCCCCACATGATTCCACAGTCATAGGAAGCATTAGGAAGCTTTTCATCACTGTGGACCCACTCCACCCATCCATCGACCCACTTAACTGTCCTAAAACCACAGCATCTCACGTTACTGCTGCTCTGGAAATGAGGAAACGCTCACACAGTGCCGGCGAGCGACACACACACGACTAAACATGCAAGGACCATTAGAGGCATTTCATTCAACAACATCCCTGCCGAGGTGGAAACACCTGCAGAGGAACGAGTGATGTTTTGATTGGATACTGTCCATGCCTTCCTTTTGTGCACTTTTCAATCATATCCACCAAAACCCACAGTTTATAACCGTTACTGTCAGGTTGCTAAAGATTAAAGCATGTACATTTGAATTAGCATTGTCAAATGATTAATCGCATCCATAATAAATGTTTTTGTGTGCATAATATATGTGTGTGTTCTCTGTGTATTTATTATGTATATGCAAACACACACACACACACACACACACTCAGTGAATAAAATTTAAAAAAATAAAAACAATGCAGAAATATAAAGATGTTGGGACAAATAACTAAACACGGAAACAAGCTATATTTTTACATTATTTTCAAAAGATGGATATAGATATAAATATTTAAGACTGGCTCGATTATGCCATTCACAGTATTTAATGGAAGTAAGCTATTCTTTTGTTTCGATTCCCTGATTGGAGAAGATTCTTTTGTAAAATTATGGGTAAGGTAATGTGTTTTTCAAGGAATTTAACTGTTAAACACAACTATATAGAAATGATTTGTAATAATGTGAGTCCATGGCGTCAACAAAAGCATATACTATTAATTAACCTTACAGCTTCCAGCAGGTCTGTGTTCAGTTTGTAAATTATTGTTAAAAATCAATTCCTCTATGGAGAAAATGAATGGGATTTTTACTTGCGGAACCCAGCAAAGTGACAGCATGTGACAAGATTGATGCATCGCCATGGAAATGGAATGTTGTACATTCTAAAAATTTTGACATTTCAAAAAAAAAATCAGTTTGAACATTCTAAACTTTGTGTTAAAGATTAAAGGTCAAGTCATTCCAATGCCTACAGGGACACTAAACAGAAGTCTATTTCGTCTGCCATTGTTCAAACAAACAGATGGTCAGTAGCTACAGTAAGCCAGTGTTGCTATGACCCATCTAACATCTACACAACACAAACAGATGCACACACAAACGCAAAACAGCACATTCGGAAAGAAAGAGCACGCCACAGTTGAATAAGTGACCTTTGCAACTTTCCTCTCTCTCCACACATCGCTCCATTTATTTCCCACTCCAGTCAGAAACGCCCCAGAAAAAAAACAGTCAGATTGCATCTCTAAAACAAGTACACTTGAATAACATCACATAAAAGGTTATTCCATCCAGTCAGATGCACTCTAGTTGAGAGTAACCTCTGATGCTCTTTGGAGTGTGTGTTATTTCACCGCATTCCCCCTTTAATTTGCAACACAAGGCATGAGAGAGACGTGGGGAGGGCGCTCATCCTCCGCCTCTTGTTGTGCTGCCCAATCTGCGGCCTGTTAGGCAGTAGGCGGAAACTAATGACCAACATGAGTGTCTTCATGAGCTGTTTATTTTGCAGCATTCCCAAGACGCTGCAACAGCTGCCAAGCAAAAGCAGAAAAAAAGCTAGCCACACTACAACATTGGCCTTTCAATCGCTGCGACGGCTAGCGCAACCTCTGCTTCACACGCCGCTCCAGACGTTCAGCGCAGGTCGTCTGCTTCACCATCTCAATTATTCGTCATCCTACTTTTCAGAGAGCACTGGAGAAAGAAAAAAAGGGTTCTTCGGTAGAGCTCTGGAAGTAAATATCCCACTCATTGTGTCCATAGAGAAACTGATATTTAGTGATAATGCAAAAATCCTTCCTTTAAGTCGATGTGCTAAAAAAAATTAAAATTCAGGTGCTGATTTGCACAAGATACTAATCCAGAAAAGAGATCCAACAATGAAGAGTTTTGCATCAGGTGATCAGCCATTATAAAAAAAAAATGTTTTATATATGTGAGAGTATATATTTGTGAATACCTGGGGGGAAAAAAATAAATAAATAAATAAATAAAGGTGTATATATATATGTATGTGTGTGTGTGTGTGTGTGTGCGTGCGTGCATCTATATTAAAAAAAAAAATGTTTTCCCAGATATTCACAAATATATTCTATTTTATACTTAGTGATAAATAATGATTTATGAGAGCCAATCGATTCTATACCCCAGGCAATGCAGCCTAGGATAGCTCTCCTAAAGAACTATTTATTACAGATTTCTCTGAAGACCTTGTGGAAAAAAACAAGACTGGAAAAATGTGGGCGCTCGCTGTTGTTCTCTTCTGGGACTAGAAAGTGTTGCGAATGCTCTGCACGGCGGCCACAGCAAAGCCTGCACCGAGCGTCCTCTGGCTAGCCGTGCTATTCCTGGGTGACACAGAAAAAGCCTTCTCACACGCTGCAGTGCTTTTTAAGGAATTCTGACAGGCTTGAGCCAATGGATCAAATACCACAAGCCACTTGCTGCTCCCGGGCGTCGCTCCTTCATGACTCCCAGAGCGACTTTGTGCCAGTATAATGAATGAGCCCATATCACTCTTAATCTCTGGCCGACCGCCATCTGCCTCTGCGGTAACATGAGCGGACTCCACATTGGTCACTACGATCTCATCCTTCCGAGTTTCTCTTATTGCATGTCTTAGATCAATATGAAGATCCAAAGGAACATTAGGCTCATTTCAAACGGCTCTGGGCCTCCAGGTATCATCAGCGCAGCGGTAAAGGAGTCCAGGTGTCTGTATGCAAACAATAATCCACAGAAACAATGATAAAGAGACGCTTTTGAGCATAACTAGTCTGTCCAGCTTTGACATTGCAGCTGGATCATCGTTCGCCGGCATGTTTCAAGCAGACAGCATGCCCTCAGACGTCCAGAAAGAGTTGAGCTGTCAATCCTGACATGTTGGGATGAATCTCCTGAGTTTTAGCTCGAATCCCTGTGTTAAATCAGCCTCAGAATTCAGCTCTGCAATTGGGTTTGGAACAAATACTACCAAGCACACAACATGCATACAAATTTTAGACAAAAAGAACTGACTAATTTAACGCAGAATTAGCTTAATTTTTCTCCGCATGATGGTCCAAATATCATCGCTGGTAAAGAGAGCACAAGACTTTGTGGTAGAAATGCAACCCAAAGCTTTTAAATGGAGGTTACAAAGCTGCCCATTCATGACACTACATTTTTTTGTGCTATAAAATCATACAAAAGATGACAAAATGAAATAATCTGCATGATCCCGCTGCCGATAATCCAAGATAATAGTCTAATAATCTTGTTTTGAGCATGATAAGGTGCAATCGACAAAGAAAAATCAAGCGATTTTGGTTAATTATAAACATTTAAATCAAACTTGGCAACCAGTACAGAATGACTGATGCTAAGGATGCATTTTAATGCATGTTTGGATATTAATATGATATGGCCGCAAATACAAGCACACACAAAAACTGCTGGAATTAACACTTACTTCACACACTATTTACTAAAAACCACAAGTAGAAGTTGTTAATATACATATAGCTGGTAATATACTAATAATGATGTAAATAATGCCAAACTGGGTAAGATCCCCATAATAAAAACAAAAAAAACAGCACTTATTTACTGAAAAACCACAGAAAGATTTGGGAACTGGTACAAGTTACAAGGTATTAATCTGATAAAATGTAAATTATTGATGCAAATAATCTCAAAATGGCCAAAGAGGACCCTTAAAATTGACTGAAATTAACACTTTAAACAAAATCCACTATAAATGTTGCAAATGGCACAAGGTATCAATCTGATCATATGCAAACCATGCAAATACTCTTAAAATGTCCTAATCCTAATAAAGCATAATTAAGCACACATTTACTGATTAAAGGGCGCATTCATCAATACAAAAAAAGCCTGTTAGGATCTAAAAATATCAATCAGCTCCTCTCCGCACCCAAATAAGCAAACCAAGTCCAGCTAAACGAATGAAAACCACATGAAGGGCGCAACAGATTTGTGTTAAACTACACCAGCGCTGTACAAACAAGGGTTAACATGATTCACTCGGTGGAAACCAACAAGTTGAGCCTGTTCTTTGAATCACAGTTTCTGTCAAGCCCTCCGTCACCCTCACCGTAATTACTTTTTTTCGTAAACGGGGGTGGGAAAGAGCTGTAACGACTCGTGTGTGCCTTTAGTGTGCGAGCGGAAGCATTTCTGGAAACGGTATGGCATGAGTGTGTGTGTGTGTGTGTGTGTGTGTGTGAGGGGGCGGCGATCTCAAATCACTGCTGCTGTCAAACAAGCAGGCGAGAGCAAAATATCCTCCTTCCGCCAGGAGCCGAACCTCCAACTCACTTGATAAAGCAGCGGGCTCCTTCGAACGTATATCCTTCTTCCCATCCGGTGGGTAAATCTGAAAAAGGAGACAGGAGGACAATGAGCTTTGCATGCAAAAAGCATCTTCTATCTAGAGAGTGACTGGCTGCACATCTCTCATCGTGCCCGTGATCTGCAGTGCTGTTCAATGCCCACAAGCACTGCTCCGCTCGCATCCCTAACACTGCAGATCAACACGTCTCCTACAGCTTGTTTTGTCTCCAAAAAAAAACTGGTAAGGCTTTCATAACGCAACTGTGGAAGTTTTACAATAGAGTGTTTTGAGGAATGAAAAGCATCTCATGCGTGCTGCCAAACCATCCGACGAGTGCAGGGGCAGTGACAGCTGTCAATCAAAAGCCAAAAACACCGTGCAAGCTTTCACAAACGTGAGCGCAGGTGTGCTGCATGCATGCAACGCGACGCGACGCGAGCGCAATGACATCGCGCGCGTCGCGTTCTGCCACAGCTGCGGCTCTGCAGCTGCATTGATTGCGTTTCTCCTCATGCGGTGATTTTTTTTTTTTAAAAAGCCTCTTACCTGTAGTTTTTCTGTGCCCTGTAATGACGGCTTCTCCCGTGACTGGATGCAGCCAGGTTGTGCTCTTCGCTTCTTCACTGTTGGGTGAGAAAAAAAAGGGGGGAAGAGAAGGTGAAAAAACAACCGACGAGAGGCGTTCGAGTCGAACCGAGCCCTAACTTTCCATCCCGCTGATATTTACTTGATAAAGAAGACGCGTCCGTCGCGGGTCACGCCGTAACTCCATGAGGAAGGCAGGCAAGACAGCCACTCCGGGTTGAGGTCCGCCGCCATGTCTGAGCACTGAGAGCAGCGCTCGAGCTGCGCGCCTCCGACCCACTCGCGCGTACTCGGGATTCCTTAGCAACGGTGTCCAGGGCGCAGGCGGGAGAAGCGCCTCTGGGGGGGCGGGGCGTACGCGCGGACCAATGACGTGACGCGCAGACGCGATTTATTTATTTCGTATTTAAATAACATTCATTTGGGGTACCTTACAAATATATATATATATATATATATATATAAAAATATTTATTTTAATTTTTTTTTGTTATAAAAGCTATCAAAGCTTATTCTGTAATTTCTTGTGAATATTAAATGCAAATATCAAAACAAAGTGAGGTTAACAATAAATACATAAATTAGTGTTGTCAAACGATTAATGATGATCCATAATAAAAGTTTTCGTTTACATAATACATGTGTGTATACTGTGTATATTTGTTATTTATATATAAATACACACACATGCATGTATATATTTAAAAACAAATAGGCTATTTCTGTTTATATCTTAAATATATTTATATATAATATAATAATAGTAATATATAAATGTAAATTATATAATGTATAAAAATGTATACTGTGTGTGTTTATATACATATTAAATATACACATTCACATATATATATATTATGTAAACAAAAATGTTTATTTTGGATTTGATTAATCGCGATTATTTATTCGACATATTTATAAATACATAAATAAATAGCCCATTATTTTTGCATGATGACTGCTATACATTGCTTTTTATAGCAAATATCTATACCAAATAAAAATATTTACTACCTTTATAATAATAATAATAATAATAATAATGTGTGTTTTTGATCAAATGCTGCATTGAATTGATCTCTAAAACAAAAATCTAAACTTGGGTGTTGAGTATGCTTTTTTTAATTAATTAATTAATTAATTTTTTTTTTTTTTTTGTCAATTAGTGTGAAAATTAGCTCACAAAATAAAGTTGAACAACAAATTTAAAACCCTTGTCTTTGGTGTCTTAATAAATCATTGTCTTTCAGTGGGAAAATAATAAATCATAACAGTGAACAGCTATAAATAAAACCGTTTTTAATCATAAGGAACAGAAAGACATATATATATATATATATACACTACCGTTCAAAAGTTTTAGAACAGTAAGATATTTAATGGTTTTTAAAGATGTTTC
>JAUCMR010000091.1:808696-820665 GCA_032357425.1 Enteromius argenteus
ATATGTATATATATATATTATTATTATTATTATTACTGCAAAAAAATATATAATTTAGACAGAGATAGATAGATAGATAGATAGATAGATAGATAGATAGATAGATAGATAAAATAAAAAGGAAAAAAAATTAAAAAATAGATAGATAAATAGATATAGATAGATCTAAAAACAAAACGTTTTTAGATTTTACTTCAAATATATTCAAATGCAAATAAAGTTTAAAAATAATCATGCAATTTAATTAAAATAAAAAAATAAGTAAAAATAAAATAAAAAATAAAATACATAAAATAAAATAAAAAATAAGAAAAATAAAAGATAAAAAATAAATAAAAAGAATTCCTATATTATTTCGAGTCAGCCAGCCAGATAAAGCTTAAGGTTCAGCTCCGGGGCTTCAGACTTTAAAGAAGCAATTCACCATCACACTTGTCAAGACACAAAAGCACACCTACTGCTTAAGGAACAGAGTGAACTTTTAAGGATGTAGTTTGAAGAAAAAGAGGCAGCGGTGGCCAGAAAATCAGCTTTGCTTGACCTTCTTTGTCAAGTTTGTAATCGAATAGTCCATAATGTTCCTGCAAGTTCTTTCTTTCTGTGCTTAACTCCCGCAAGTTTGTAATGGCCTTCTGTGCTACTCATCATCAGTGGAGGTGAGCGGTGATGGAGATAAAGGTCAGCACTTTACATCTCCAGACGTCTGCATTTCTCAGCTCCGCTCTGTCGTTGCTGGGATTGCAGGCCGTCCAGAGAACTGAACTCAGTTTGCTCTTATCCTGCTGGTGGGTGGAGAAGCCGAGGGTCATGGGGTCACGGGGTCACGGTGCTGGGATAACGCTGCAGGCAGACCTGACTGAGTTTTTTAAGTTGTGAATGCATTTTAATTATTTTCTAGAATTTTATTATATACAATACATTTTTGTATTATATTCAATTCAGTTCATTTTATATATTATGTACTATATATATATATATATATATAGTAAATGAAATCATTCCTTTGTATAATTTGATTATATATTACACAGTATTTTTATTATACCATATATTTAATCTATATTATTAAGTTGCGAATAAATTTAATTAAATTGTGTATTAAAATATTAAATAATAAGTAATAATAAAATATATTGTAATAATTTAATACATTTTAATTAATAATTATATTTTTTTTACATTTAATGCACTTAATATATATTTTTAAGTTGTGAATTTTTAAAAATAATTGTATTATATACTATTCATTTTTAAATATGTTCCATACCGCTCAATCTATATATTTTAAGTTGTGAATAAATCTGAAATCTAATAAATGTAATTATAATTTTAGAATATTTTGTAATTGTAATAAATAAGTTGTAGTAATTGTAATTGTAATACTTTTGTTAAATTGTATTAATTTTTTATAGTATTCAATACATTTAATCTATATGTTTAAGTTGTAAATACAATTTTAATGAATTCAGTTTTATAGTATTATTTTATTGTATTTATTATTATATTCAATACATTTAATCTATATTTCCATTAGGAAGGAAACAATATTATTATATATTAAATCATACTTTATTATATCCAATACATTTAGTCTTTATTTTTAAGTTTCTAAAAATTGTGTATATTTTTATTATATATAATATATTTATTATTACATTCAATTAATTTATTGTATTGCATATTTCATTGTGATATTTCCATTAAAAAAAACAATCATAATGAATTTTATTATGTATAAATTTATATTTCTTATTATAGTCAATATACCTTTTTTCAAACTGAATGAATGAAATGTAATGATTTATATTTAAAATCAGTATTTCTCTCACCTTTGTCCACCATCTTAGTTGATTTAGTTTCACTGAGCTTATCGCAGTGCATTATGGGATTGCCTTCACTATAATTGCTGAGGTCCAAGCGCTTCCCCGGGTCACTGTCTGGCATCTCGAAGTGATCTAAGAAAGAAGGACAGGGGTTAAGATACGTCAAAGTACACTGCATTCACACACACAGACACACACACACACTCATGATAAAAGTGAGCGGTCAGGAGCACTGAAGACGAGTGGAGCTGACAGAACATCACACAGTTACGAAAAAGCTGGAGAAGCATTAGCATGCACGGCCAGACCGCAGGCATCAACATACAGTTAATGAACACATGAAATCAAACAGCTGTTACAGGCTTCTGTGTCACAAAATCCTCTGCTGTACTCGCGTTCTCCAGAAGAGCAAAACCTTCATTACGCCTTGTTTACCTTAATAACCATCGAATCAAACGACACAGATATATACAAGCCAACAGAGAGATGATACAGATTTAAGATCCTGCAGCTAACAGAGTTGTTCTTATTATTACTATTTTAATTTTCATTTATGCAAGTTTAATTTCACACGTCAGTTATTACAAGAATTATATATACATAATTATATTACTATATATCTATATATATTGTAATATAATTTTGAGTTAAATATCATAAAATGTTTATATATATAAAGTATATATATATATATATATATAAAGGTTTACGTTGATGTACTAAAACTAAAATAAAATTAATACATCTATATAGACATATTGAAAAAAAAGGCAAAATTTATATATAGCCTATATATATATATATATATACATATTTAATAAGAATTAATTTTACATTATAATTAATAATACTTTAATAATAAAATACTTTTAATGTAATATATTACTACAGAAACTACTATATTTTATTTATTTATTTAATATATTAATGTATAATATATTTAATTTTATTCAGTACAACCAATCTGTATTTGTAAAGTTGAAATTCAGTTGATTATTCTGTATAATTTCACTATGTATTTCATTTTACAATCACATAAAAATAAAATGTTTTTTATTTGACATTTTAATGAATTTTGTAAACAGTGAGCGTTAATGACAGGAGATCTGCTGGAGCTTAGTCTCAAACTCTCAGTGTTGTTCACGGCTCACCGTGGCTTTGTTTGGTGTTTGTTTGTGGTGAGTGTCAGGTAATTCTTTTGTTCTGACATTCACAAAGGAGAAGAAAAGAAATCTTTGTTTCTGTTTTTGTGTGTCCTCCACCTCCCTTCACTACGAGTCATTATACACCGCTTCCTTTCTGGTGAAATAAGAGAGGGACGACAATCTCCGGCTCCACCTTGTCCTTCCTCATGTGTTCTCGGACTATTTCTATAGTATGCATATTAGTGTGGACAGTACACCAGGCTTCTATGTGCATTTCTGCATGACCTACACCAACCATATTACATTGTAACCCACAATGCAATGCACTCGGCTTGACCTTCCATTTACACTGTGGTGAATGAATTAGAATTGATCTAAAACATGATTTCACACAAAAGGGTGTTAAAAAGCATTTTAATTCATACTATTAAGATTTGTATTCATTTCAGTTTTAAATGCAAACTATATATTTCTAAATTATTATTAATTATTTCATAATGATTGATAATATTTTATACCAATTTTATCTAATATAATTATTTTAATGATTTTTTAAATTATTTTTTTGTGTGTGCAGTTATCACCTGAGAAATAAAATGCAAAACAATTTTATAAAAAAAATTGTGTTAAATATCTTTTTTTTTTTTCATTATAATCAGGGTTAAATAAAATGAAAACCATTAAAAAATGTTACTTGAAATAAAATATTCATTAACTGAAAAAAAAAATATTATTAAAAAACAAAAAAATATATTTTTAAATCTATTTGGCAAGAGAACACATAACATTTCATTTAGTTTAACATGATGTACTAAAATAACAAAAACATTTATATTCAATTGTAAATTAAGTTGAATTAAATTAAAAATGGTCTGAAAACTAAAGTATAAAATTAAGTATTACATATTAATTATAATTTGTACATTATATAATTTAATTATCAATTATTAGTTTTAAATCAATATTATTTCATATAATTATGTAATGTGTAAATACATAACAATATATATAGAGAGAGATAGAATCTTTAAAACTAGCTATAAGCTATAAAATGAACATAATTAAAATACAAAATTTATAAATGATAATTTAAATGTAATACTTAATTATAAATTTGAATTTAGTCTAGTTTCATTTAATTTAAAATGGACTAAAACTGAAAATATAAAATCAAAAACATACACAGCTTACTCTGTATGCTTGACATTTTCAATTCAAGTTTTTATGCATGAAAAATATCTGCATACTATGTATACGCAAGTCACTATGTTGTGTGCACTTGAGACAGTAGTATTGACAGCCAGCAGTCAGATCTGTTTTTAAGCACCTCAGCCATCTCTTACAACCCATAATGCTATTTTTAATGAGGGAACTGTGGGAATGTGCTCTCCTCAGATCATATTTGTGTGCTTACAGAAACTCGGGCTGTCCGCTGAGACTGGGATTTAAGCTAATGAAGCCAAGACACACAGCAGCCTCCCTCGAGCAATCTGTCCACACAGACTCCCAGCATCATCTTCATCAGACTCACACACTGTTGCTTGATCAACACTAAAGGTGCACTTTCAATACAATTAAAACAAGTATTGTTTGTTTTGGTCAGAAGAAGGAATTACAAGCTGTAACGTGAGATACTGCAGAGCAATATCATACTGTTTTAGCTCCTGAACGGTTGCTATGGTGATCTGGAAGGCTGCTATGTGGTTGCTAGGTAGTCTATATGGTGTTCCTAGAGATTGCTACGCCACTACAATGGTGATTACCAAAAGTGTGTTTGAGGAGGTTGCTAGGGTGTTCAGGAAGTTGCTCTGTGGTTGTTAGGATGTTCAGGCAGTTGATATATGGTTGCTATGGTGTTTAGGAAGTTGTTATGTGGTTGCTAGGGGGTTACTAGAATGCTCAGAAAGTTTCTATGTAGTGGCTAAGTGGCTGCCAAGGTATTGTTGCTACGCAGCTGATAATATGATGTTCGGAAAGTGGCTGTGTGGTCGCTAGGTTGTTCAGAAAGTTGCTTTGTAGTTGCTAGGGTGTCCAGAAAGTTGCTATGTGGTTGCTAGGGGGTTACTAGGATGTTCAGGATGTTTCTATACAGTGGCTAAGTGGCTGCCAAGGTATTGTTGCTACGCAGCTGATACTAGGATGTTTGGGAAGTTGTTGTGTTGTTGTTAGGGTGTTCATAATATTGCTATGTGGTTGCTAGGGTGTTCAGGAAGTTGCTATGTGGTTGCTAGGGGGTTACTAGGATGTTCAGGATGTTTCTATACAGTGGCTAAGTTGCTGCCAAGGTATTGTTGCTAAACAGCTGATACCAGGATGTTCAGGAAGTTGATGTGTGGTTGTTAGGGTCATCAGAATGTTGCTATGTGGTTGCTAGGGTGTTCAAAAAGTTTCTGTGTGGTTGCTAGGGGGTTACTAGAATGTTCAGGATGTTTCTATGCAGTGGCTGCCAAGGTTTTGTTGCTACGCAGCTGATACTAGGATGTTTGGGAAGTTGATGTGTGGTTGCTAGGGTGTTCAGAATGTTGCTATGTGGTTGCTAGGGTGTTCAGAAAAGTTGATATGTGGTTGCTAGGGTATTTAGGAAGTTGTTATGTGGTTGCTAGGAGGTTACTAGGATGTTTAGAAAGTTTCTTTACATTGGCTAAGTGACTGCCAAGGTATTGTTGCTATGCAGCTGACAATATGATGTTCAGAAAGTTGATGTGTGGTTGCTAGGGTGTTCAGAAAGTTGCTATGTGGTTGCTAGGGGGTTACTAAGATGTTCAGGATGTTTCTATACAGTGGCTAAGTGGCTGCCAAGGTATTGTTGCTACGCAGCTGATACTCGGATGTTTGGGAAGTTGATGTGTTGTTGTTAGGGTCGGAAAGTTTCTATGTGGTTACTAGGAGGTTACTAGGGTGTTCATGAAGTTAATATAAAGTGGCTAAGTGGTTGTCAGGGTATCATCGGAGATTGCTATGTGGTTGCTCCGGAGTTACTAGAGTATTCATGAAGTTGGTATGCAGTGGCTAAGTGGTTGCCAGGGTATTTTGGGAGGTTGCTATGCAGCTGATACAAGGGTTACTGCTATGTGGTTGCTAGGGTATTCTGGATGTTTCTACGCAATGGTTAAGTGGTTGCCAGTTGTTCGGGAGGTTGCTAGGGTGAGGTACTACAGTCTGAATGTACTTTGGTTATATTTATACTCCCTTCTTCTAAAGCAAAAATAGTTTCCTGCCATGAGCTTCTGTATTAATATATACGATTTCTATGATCATCGATGGAGGATGGAGGATATGTGATGTGTGGCGCCGCGCACATCCAGACCCTGGAGGTTCAGAACCGCGGTGCGTCGTTGAACATCTTGTGTCAAACACACATCCCTGGCAGAGTTAAGTTTGATCAGAGCACTTTAACCTGCGCTGTCTCAAAATGAAGCCATTCATATTGAATAAGCCTGTAATACACTGTGTAAGACGCTTAGTACTGTGTAAACACATGAATATTGAATAATAATATGCAAGTTATCGCTGCTGTTCCTGTGAGTACATATAGAGAATGAAGTGCACTAACATCAAGTGTGTGACTGTTTTAATTTATAACACGCAGTTAAAGAGTGCATTTCATATCAGGCACTTAAATGCATAGTAAAATCATTTTATTTTTCAATTTACATTAACTTTACATAGCTACATTCATAAAATGTAGCATATAATCTGCTGTATAAGACTAGACAATCTATGTAGGTTGCTATGCAGTAGCTGGGTAGTTTACAATGGTGTTCCTAAAGGTTGCTATGTGGTTGTCAGGGGGTTGCTATGTGGATGTTCTTAGAGGTTGGTATGATGCTGCTAGGAAGTTGCTACACTCTCAGAAATAAAGGTACAAAAGCTGTCACTGGGGCAGTACCTGTTCAAAAGGTACACATTTGTATCTATTTGGTTCAACTATGTAGACTTTAAGTGCTAATATGTACCTTTAAGGTACCAAAATGAACCCTTTATGTACAAACCGGTTACTGTGCAGTTACTAGGTGGTTAGGGTGTTCTAGGAGGTTGCTAGGCGGATACTATGGGTTCTGGGAGGTTGCTATATGTTTGCTGGGGTGTTCAGGAGGTTGTCATGCGACTGCTAGGTGGTTGCCAGCCCTGCTCAAAAAACAGCATATACTGGTTAGGTATGTTTTGATGCTGGGATGCTGGTTTAAGCTGGTCCTTTGCCACCATGTGACCAGCAAAAAGACCAGCATAAACCAGCAAAGGTCAAGCATAAACCAGCAAAAAGGCCAGGATAAACCAGCAAAGGAGCAGCTTAAGCCAGCAAAAAGACCAGCGTAAACCAGAAAAAGACCAGCTTAAACCATCAAAAAGACCATCATAAACCAACTTAAACCATCATCCCAGCATCAAAACATACCTAACCAGCATATGTTGCTATGTGCTGCTAGGGTGTTTGGGAGGTTGCTGTACGGTTGCTAAGTGGTTGCTGGTTTATTTTGAAGGGTTGCTACGAGGTTTCTAGGGAGTTCTGGGAGGTTCCTATGCAGCTGCTAAGTGGTTGCCAGGGTTTCTATGTAGTTGCTAGGTAGTTGCTGGTTTGAGGTGTTGCTACGTGTTTTTTTATGGTGTTCTGGGAGGTTGCTAAGTGGTTGCCAGGGTATTCTGAGATGTGTCTTTGTAGTTGCTAGGTGGTTGTTCCTATGAGGTGTTGCTATGTGGTTGCTAGGGTGTTCTGAAGGTTGGCTATATGCTTCCCAGTTTATTTTGAGGAGTTGCTGTGTGGTCTCTAGAGAGTTCCGGGAGGTTTCTCTACTGTTGCTAGGTGGTTGCTCGATTGAGGTGTTGCTATGTGGTTGCTAGGTGTTCTGGCATGTTACTAATGCTTTTTATGAACAGTAGTTATATTACAATTGCAACAAAAAAATCGCTGATATCATTCAAACTGCAATCAACAACTGTTTTCCTGAAGCAAGTAAATGTTAAAGTCCAACCAAATTCCTCTTTCAGACCGGCTCATTATTACAAGACGACTCTTCACTTCCTGTTGCACTGAGGCCATTAAAATCCTCTGAATGTACTAATGCAGGATGAGTAATGACGAAAGAAGCTGGACGAGTGCCAGCCGTGATTTACAGCCTTTTGAAGAGATCAGCGAGGCTCTGGAAGACGCTGCTCTGGGAGAGAAGGACGGGAAGCGTGATGGAAATCTGCTCGCTATCATACGACGGCAATCAAAATATCATTACTCTCGCCCCACACCTCTGCCTCTCTTTTGCTAAGCGCCGCTCTCAGCTGATCTGACTTCCTGTTTAAGAAAGGCACGCTGGTGCGTCTATCTAAAGATCTGCGGCTTCATTAAAAGCACCTGTCGTGATCGTGATGGAAGCGAAGTTCCCACGCCTTTGCTCATCTTTTCTTGCTTATACTGCCGCCTCCATCTGAATAGCACATTCGAGACATATTGATAAAATTCAGAGATATTTAAATGTATAGAAAAGCATTAAGACACATTTTAATAAGATTTGTGCAAAAGTAAAAATGCATTTTATATTTCTATACACTTATTTTTAAATATTTAATAATAATCCAATCCAAATTGGAGTAATCACATTCAAAATAAAAGTTTTTGTTTACATAATATATGTTTGTTTACTGTGTATATTTATTATGTTTAAATAAACACACACATATATAGTATATATTTTGAAAATATTTCCATTTATTTCAATGTATATATTTATACTGCTATAATTGCTATATAAATACTATATACAAATATTTTAAATGTATAAACTTAACATATTTTTCTTATATATATACACACACCTAATAAATATACACAGCACACATATATTTTATGTAAACAAAAACGTTTATTATGGATGTTAATAATTTATATATATTTATATATATATTCTCTAGATGAATGAAAATCTAATAAGAAAGTAAATGTAGAAAAACTGACACATTATGGTAATGAGAATTAAAAATAAAGATCACTTCTTAGGTAAAAAAAGAAAAAGAAGAGAAAAGAAACAAAAAGTAAATTTCATTTTCTGCGATTTTTAAATGCATGAAAACATAACATGTCCGCCAGTATTTTTATCTTTAATTTATTTTTATTTATTTTTACACATATCCACATGTGGGGTCAGTAAAATAAAACAAATTTTCTCTTTGAAAAAAGCTGATATTTCTAACCCCACTGGTATATTTTAGATTCTCATTTTAAGTATAAACTTATATATATTCAGAAAATTTGGTTTAGAAAACAAGACTTAAAACCTTAAGTGATTAAGCTTCTCATGTAAATGCATCTTGATTTCAGAACATTAAGATATTTGTACTGTAAAGCAAGTCAAACAAACTGATTATTTTGCAGTGTAGAGTGGGATTTATCTCTCCAAACAGGGTTGAATTTTGTCTCTTACAGCTGCAAGATGCCAAAACATTTCCACGGCTATTACTATGTCAACCATGATGAGTTCATCCATAAATAACTGAACAGAGCGAGATTAATCACTCAGAACAGGAGCAACGGCATGTTCAGTGTGGCCAGTTACATGATATCTTGTGAACCTGGCGGTGGAGACAGGATTACTTCATCCTGATGTAAATCTCTTGGCCCCCTGCACGCTTCTTCATCAGAGAGGAGCTGAGCATATGGCGCTGGTCTCTGCAGGAGGCTGGAGAATCTATCGGCCGCGGTGAATGCTGAGCTTGTGTTTCTCTGCTGTTCATCGTGTCGTGTGAGGAATGTTGAGAACGCCAGGCTGCTTTACTGTTTATGACATTACATGGACACCCAACACACCTGTTCTGAACAATGATCAAAGAGAAACAAGGCATTTAAGTCTGTTGAAGAAGGAAAAGAAGAAAAATATATTAGGAATATGTTATAAAGTTATTACTTATTAATGTACTATAACATATAATGATTAGTGCTGTCAAACAATTAATTGCATCCAAAATAAAAGTTTTTTATATGTGTGCTGTGTATATTTACTATCCATATATAAATACATACACATGTATGTATAAACATAAGAAAAATATGTTAAGTTTATACATTTAAAATATTTGCATACAGTATAAATTATATGAATATATATATATATATATATATATATATATATATATATATATGGAAATATTTTTAAAATACATATGTGTGTGTGTATTTATATATACATAATAAATATTTAAATATTTTTAATTAAATAAAAATATTTAAATTATTTTAAATTAAATAAATTATGTACAGTATATGTATATAAATATTCAAATAAATTTTTACTTTTGCACAAATCTTATTATTAAAATGTCTAAATGCTATATATATATATATATATATATATATATCATTTTAGAATGTTTTAAAAAGCATATACATTAAATAAAAACAAATATATATTTCTAAAATATATTGAAATTATATTTCTATAGTAATTTTAATAATACTCTAATAATAAAATTTAGAAACACAATGGAAATGTGAGTTGTGTGAAAATAAAATGTATTTGTCATATTTTATTTTTTATATTTTATTCTATTTATTTTATTATTGAATATTTTATTCTAATTATATATTTTGTTTTTATTATTTTATTGTGTGTAATTGCGTATAATTATTTTTATTTTCAATATTTTATATAAATTACAGAAGAAGAAGTAATGAGAATCTAAGAAGAAAAAAACATTATGAAACATTACGGTAATGCAAGTAAATAAAAATCAACTATTTATTATATAGTATATATTTGAAACATAATAAAGAAGTAATGAGAATCTAATAAGAATTTTTTTATTCATGTAGACTCATGGTATGACTGTGGATAAATAAAAATGACTTTCCCAATGTAAAATAAACAAATGAATGTGTTGTTGTTTTCTCCTTCTCACAGCAGCACTCTCTCATGCCCTTTCATTTTTCAGTGACATTTGAGGCGTCTAACTTCATTCCATGCTGTCCGTAGCTTCATCTCCTGGCGTGACGACTGCAGAAAGAGCTGCTATTGAGTGAGCATCGCCATATCATGGCCTGCGTTCAGCTCTACTGACCGACAAACAAAGAGAAATCAGTATTCTGTCAGAGATGGAAATGAATGTCATGCTAAAGTGAATCAATAGGGTTTATCCATTAGCTGCATTAGATTTTTGAATGTACACAGAAAGTAGTTCAGCGCTCACATGAATGAGATATTTCAGTGATTGACAGTGGTTTATATTGATTAGTCTGTATAAAGTGTTTTAAAAGGAACTGCTTCACAAATGCAGATGATAATAATCGCTACAGGTCCGTATATTTCCTCTAGGCCACGACACTTGTTTTATCTGGGGAATAAAAAGGTACACTCTGACCATTACTGTAATTAGATATCCATGAATAGACGAGAATTAAATGTAATTTAAAGCAATTGAGCCGCTTTGAAGACGTGAATGTATTACTCTGTTCACAATTCAGTGTTCCCCTCTAAAACAGCATTCGGCCTCTGGAGACTCGCTGATGAATATTCAGAAGGTTGTTTCGGAGATAAAAAGATAAATTGGTGTGTTTTGAAGCACACAAATGGTATTTTTGTTGTGTTCGGAGTCTGGAAATAGAGCTATATCCTGAGGACATGTGCTGTGATCATCTAAATTTGCTGAGAATGTCATCTGTCTCTTTAAATTGTATGTTTCTGTTTGTATTTTCTGCCGTAATGAAATCACTGACATTGGTGCACGTTAATCATATGCACTTAAATGAAATGCATACACGTACAAATATTTATGACTGTTTAATGTTTTTTCCTTTGAGTAAATGTAAATATGCTAATAATTCATGTTCCTGTATAGTATTTTTATGGGGAATATGTTTTACTGACATAAACAGGGCTGCAAAATAATAAAATACAATAAAAAGTAAACTAATAAATAACAAGATAATAAAATAAAATAACTATTGTGACATAGACTCGGATGACGGTTGATCCATGTGCAAGCTGTTTATTTTACAATCGTAGTCAGACAGGCTGGGGTC
>JAUCMR010000091.1:832569-844819 GCA_032357425.1 Enteromius argenteus
ACAGAAACGTTAAAATATCAATTCTGCTCGGAGTGAACCGAATGGATTTTTTTTTCGTTTTTAAGCCCTGGTAAAAATTAAAAGCCAACAATCACAGTGGCAATCCTTAATATGCAAAAGTGACACTGGATTTTTGATGAAGCTTTCATTGAATAAACAATCCATAAATCACAGCAACCACTTATAATAACCATATCTGATAAAACATACTGTACTCAGAATAAACTTAATCTTTATGAATAAAAAAACCATTCAAATGTACAACTATAAGTCAGAACCACTTCACTCTGTAACCACATAAGTCTTAGTCAATATGTCAATACACTAGTTTGTGCTGTAGTCATTAATAATAATATTATAAAGTTAATTTAGGGGGAAAAAATACATTTACAACACTTCTCTTAATAAGTAAATGTTGCTGAAAAGAAAAGTTTGTTATTTTTAAAAACTTGTAAAAACTAAACAACTGAATGCTTTATTGAAAACAGAGATTTTTCCGACCCGCTTCAGATAAAGAACAGGCTGAACAAAACCAGCCAGTACATAACAAAAAAGCCCAAAACTAAAAGGTTTTTGAAAATAAAGTTGAGTCACAATGAAATACAATCCTGAGATAGTAAATGGCATATATATAATAGCAATGCTCACTGTATTTATGAGAATGAGATAAAATGCTCTTCTCTTCATGTGGTTTTCCTCCTCTCTCTCTCTCCCTCCCTCTCCTGGTCCTGACTGCTTCAGAGCACTGAGAACAGCCACAAGACAAAAAAACTGGATGAAGAAGAAGAGGAGGAACTGCAGTGCAAAGCAGCATACATAAACATAAAAGTTACATAAGACTATAGTAAACAAGCAGACCAAACAGGAGACAAGAATAATTTTCCAGGCCACAGTGCAGCAGATTACTCTATATCTAAGAGGTTTGTACTTCAGAAAGGTTACAGGATGAACCACTGCCAGGTAACGCTCAACACAGATCAGACACTGAAACAGAGGACGACCAGCGATGACTAGACCTAATGTAAAATATATTATGCTTTTGATACATGAAAACCAGTGATCAAGTACATGGAGAAAAATGATCAGACTATTGGCCGTCTCACAAACAAAGAGATTGAGGATGAAGAACTCGGATGCAAGTCCACTTCTTGTTCCTGTAATGATGAGCCATGTAACATAGGAGTGTGTAGGAAAACCAAACAAGAAATTGAAGCTGTGCAGAAAAAAATCTAAAATTTTCAGTGGTCCAATGTGAGTTGAGAATGCAGATCTTTCTGGTACAAAGTTCACTGAACAGCTCATCTCCTCCTTTTTGGTATCTCAGCTCAAAATCTGACAAAAAGGTTTTAGAGCATGTTTTGTTATGCAATATTTACTTTTTTTGTATTTCCCCTAGCCTACTCTTAAACATTTTATTTCTATGAATGTAGTTTCAGGGAAATATTATTCAACATAATTTGTGTAGTAAATTCAGGTCTTGTGTTTATGCTGGGTGCCTTAATTTCTGGATCCAAAGATCAGATCAATGTTAGTAGAAACAAATCATCATAAAGTAAAATATTGTGAAAGATATCTCTGTGATCTGCTTAAAAAGTGCTAAGATTTGCAGAGCATCTGACTTTTGAAGGAAGAAACATGCAAGATGTAAAACAACTTAACATGATACTTAGCTCTGTCCGAAAAACACACTATCTCAGGTTTACACAGAATGCTCAAAACAAGTACACTAAAGTTGAAATACAAAATAGTTAAAAAATGGGACATTCTTTGGAATAGGTTCTATTATATTACTCTTTTAATTATTATATTAAAAAAATTCACATGATTCAGACTGTCAAAGATGTTGGATTTGAAGGAAAATTTAAAATATGTAATATGATAAAGCCCAATTTAAATCCAATTCACAAAAACGCTCAAATAAAAGACTTTAAAGTAAGATATAGTTTACTTATACAGTCTACATTTTTACAGAAAATAGTTTATAAGAAGAGTTTTATCACCTGAAAAGGCACTGTTCAGTCTGTCTGGATGTGTATAAACCTGTGCTGTGTTTTGTAGACTGACTTTATGACTGTCACAAGTATATATATGACTTCATCTGGCTCATAACATGAAATATAACAAATATTTAAAAATATGTCAAACATCATGCTAAACATTTGAATGGACTGACACTGACTGACATGATTTTAAAATTGTTTTCTCCTAATCTGCCATTCTCAAGTAATTGATAGACTGCATAGAAATGTGATCACATGTTGGTAAAAGTATGATATAATTCAAATTTTACTAGAAATGTCTTGCTGTTCTTCATTGAAATCACACCATAGTGTATCTGTCTTGTCTGCATTTAAGAAGGGCAATGTGAATGATAGATGAATATACTTACATTTTCTGGGGAAAAAAGAAAAATGAAGAAGAAGAAGAAATTTGACTTTAATGGGAAAAAAAAGAAAATAAGACAGTAATTTAAGATAAAAAATCTTAACAGCTGAATATTTTATTGAGTTTTCCAACTCGCTTTAGATAAAGAACAGGATGAACAAAACCAGCCAAAATAAAACAAAACAATCCAACAGTAAAGATTTTCTGAATGTACACTTGTGTTAGAATAAAAAACAATCCTGAGAAAAAAAATGGCACATAGATAATAGTCGTGCTAATAGTTATTATTAGTATGAGATGAAAAGCTGTTCTCTTTGTGTGGTTTTCCTCCTCTTTCTGTCTCGCTCTCTCTCCTGGTCCTGACTGCTTCAGAGCTCTGAGAACAGCCACAAGACAAAACAACTGGATGCAGAGGAAGAGGAGGAACTGCAGTGAGAAGAACCATGTATAAATATAAAACAAGCCTAAAGATAAAATGCAGACTACACAGGAGCCAAGAGTGATTGTCCAGATTGCAATGCAGGAGATCACTCTATATCTAAGAAGTTTGTACTTCAGAAAGGTTACAGGATGAACCACTGCCAGGTAACGCTCAACACACATCAGACACTGAAACAGAGGACGACCAGTGACTAGCAGTCCTAATGTAAAAGCTACAAGGCTTATAAAACATGAAGTACAATAAAAAATTACACTCAACAAAGAATTCAGACAGATACCAATCTCACAAACAGACAGATTGAGGTAAAAGAACTCTGATGTAACTCTACTTCCTGTTCCTGTGATGATGAGCCATATAATATAGGAGTGTGTAGGAAGACCAAACAGAAGATTGAAGCTAAACATATAAATGTCCAAATTGTTTATTAGTCCAACTGAATCATATTTTGAGTTTGTAGAGGCTTCAGATGTGAGGTTTACTGTAGAGTTATTCATCTTCTTCTTGTTTAACTCTCAATCCAAAAGCTCACAAAAAAATTATAATATTGCAACGGCAATCTACAGACAGAAAAGTATAATACGATGTTAGGTGAATTGAAACAGATAAGGTTAGATTAAGGATTCAGTATTTAAAGATTCAATGATTTAATCAACATTTTGTTCATTTCTACATTTTCAATATACTCTATTTAGGAGTCCAATGAAAATAAATTTAAAATCTGATATACTAATTTTAATAACAATGTAATAACAATGTACTTTTATAGCCTTCACACAGAAAACAATACAATGCACAAGAGAGGTTATCACCTGAAGAGTGACTGTCCTGTCTCTCAAGATGTATGTGATTCTCTGTGCTATGTTTTGTAGACTGACTTCACTGCTGCCATATGAATAAATCTGCTAGATTTCATCTGCTATACGTCACATAAAACATCATAAATGCAAATGTAAAATTTTAAACAAATATATGGTTAGCCTCTTCAACTCTGTGCATGAGCAGACACATGCACATTTGTGGCCTGCTGGAGGTCATTTTGAAGGCCTCTGGCAGTGCTCCTCCTGTTCATCCTTGCACAAAGGCGGAGGTAGCGGTCCTGCTGCTGGGTTGTTGCACTTCTACGGCCTCATCCACGTTTCCTGATGTACTGGCCTGTCTCCTGGTAGTGCCTCCATGCTCTGGACTACACTGGCAGACACAGCAAACCTTCTTGCCACAGCTCACATTGATGTGCCATTCTGGATGAGCTGCACTACCTGAACCACTTGTGTGGGTTGTAGACTCCGTCTCATGCTACCACTAGAGTGAAAGCACCGCCAGCATTCAAAAGTGACCAAAACATCAGCCAGAAAGCATAGGAACTGAGAAGTGGTCTGTGGTCACCACCTGCATAACCACTCCTTTATTGGGGGTGTCTTGATAATTGCCTATAATTTCCACCTGTTGTCTCTTCCATTCACACAACAGCATGTGAAATTGATTGTCAATCAGTGTTGCTTCCTAAGTGGACAGTTTGTTTTCACAGAAGTGTGACTGATTTGGAGTTACATTGTGTTGTTTAAGTGTTCCCTTTATTTTTGTGAGCAATTTTGTGTATAATTTAATATAATATAATCTTAAATATATTGTATTTATGTTTTCTGGGTATTACTTACTGAGCTGATTTCAGTCAATGTTTCAAGAGCTTCATGTTTCTACACACACTTCTTGTGAGTTCCTGCCTACAGTATGCAGAACGTTTCCAATTACTTCCAAGGTTCAGCTTGATTCAGGATGCTGCCAATCTAAGCTCAGTAGGTTATAAAACAGCTATTGTCACGATCCGCGGCCTGATTTAGCTAAACATCTTTAACCACAGGATGTTGTTTGGCTATCCCTTTCGGGGCTGTTTTCCATTGTCATATCGCCGGGGAGGACGTGTCGGCGAGATCGCTGGCATTCAGTCTGGAGGTCACCCTGTTCCCACGGGCCCATTTGTTGACTTCCGGGCCCGGGGCCAACATCCCCAGCAGATGGGTGGATGGTTCTCGATCGCGACAGACCTTTCGGAGATCAATCGTCAGGGTGCTTAATATGAGATGAACAGCGAGACTTCACGCCAAGACTGTGTGCTTGTTACACGTCTCCGTTTCGTCTCTCCTCGGGACATGTAGAAACTGGACGGCACCCAGAGCCATGGAGCTCAGATACGGATGCAGCAGTGCTAATGAGTAGCCTCCTGCCCACATGAAGCCTGGTGGCCAATTAGCATTCTGTTCACACACACACAGCTCTTACAACACCTTCTCAGCGGCCACATATTCGCACACGCTTCATCCATTCACACCTTTTGAGCGGTCGCCAAAAGCCGTGGCTTCATTTAGCGCCTCCATTCACATTTAGAGCATGATTCTGTATACTCAGCCGCAAGCGGGACCTTCTCTTTAACACAATATCATTTTCTTTCTGAATTTAATTGCTGTTGCATGAATGGATGCAATTTGTTCTTGCAGGCTAATGAGTTTCTTCTTGAATACATGCTAACTGGTGCTCCACTAGCGCTGTGCGATTAAGCAGAAAGCGCTCTGGGGAGAAAGCATGTACGGACCGGAACTTGAGAGACCCGTCTGATAAGAGCACACAGTGTTAAACGAACAGATAAAACGCTGTTTGCCCTCCTGTGTTTACGAACGAAGCTCTGAGTCAACATGCACGCTGGTTTTGCTGACTAATACAGCACTGACACTGAGAGACGCTCAGAGGGCATGAAGTCAAACGCTCACAAGCCTTTTCTGTTACTGAATGCACTTTTGATTGAAAGAGGAACGTCGTGTGCAAGATTTGATTTCCTCTTTGGGGATTAAATGAATTGTGAAAAGTGAGCATTACTGTATGCTGGAGTGAACGATTTAATGATTCACTTGAGTCTTTTTGAATAAATCAGTGCCTTTGAATGAATTGGGTAATGAATTCACATATAAAGATGGTCACTGCTGTATGAATCTGTTTATGACGAATTGGTTGAATAAATGATTCTAAAGACTCAGCATTTTAGCCACTTAAATAATTCTTTCATTCATTCAATCAATGATTGTACAGTACTGTATTTAATTTCTGAATGAATAGGGTGAATGAACTCACTAATAAAGTCGTTTGATTCATTCCTGAATAAAACAGTGTTTTTGAGTGAATTTAATGAATGAATGATTCAATGACTCACTCATATGTACAGTCACTTGCTTCATTTCTAAATAAAAAACAATGTTTATGAATGAACTGAATTAATGAATGATTCAGTAAGTCACTCATATAAGTTCACTTGTTCCATTACTTAATGTTTTATATATAAAATGTGTTTTTGAGTGAATTGAATGAATTAATGATTCAATGACTCACTCGTATATTCAGTCACTTGCTTAATTCCTCAATAATGCAATATTTATAAACAAATTAAATAAATAAACAATTCAATGAATTGCTCATATATTGGTCACTTAATTACTTAATAATTACTTAATTATTGTTTTGAACAAATGCAATAAAATGGTTGACTGAAAAATTCAATTACTCACTAATAGTCACATGATTTATTCTACATGAATCAGTGTTTTGAACCAAACAGGTGAATGAAAGATTTAAATGACTCTGAAAAAATCCCCACCAGTAATTCACAGACTGACACTGAAATGTTTCAATTTTGGGTGAATTAGTCCTTTAAAGATGATGATTCATTCATTATCATCATTACAGCCTTGATCAAGACACTTAACCTCGGTCTACTCTAGAAAGACTAAACCTGAAATAAATGCACAGCAAGTTTCTTTGCATAAAAGCATCTGCTAAATGACTCCTTTGTGTTGAATGTAGAGGTTCATGGAGCACTTAGGCCTTTATAAATCTCTTCAGACATCAACAAACGCAAACTCGAGCACATCTCCTGCTCTGTGGTACTTCAGCATGTGTAGTAGCGGTTTGGGCTCCTCAAGAGCGTCATAGATCAGTCATTTAGGAATTGGAGAATGCTGCACCTGGGAAAGATTACATGGTGCTCAATGTTGAGGAGCAGAAATTGCTTGTAGTGCTCATCCCTGATGAACCGGCGCAGCGTTTTGTGCTGAGGTACGGCCGTTTGCAGAGTCGGAGGGTAAATATGACTTAGTGCTCCTGTGCCTGCTTTCGGCCCGAGGGCATCACGCTGGCATTTGCCCACTGACTCCTTGGCCGTTAGCGTTCCGGATCTTATTAGCATGTATTGACCCTCTTTTGCTCAGAGGAATGGAGTCAAATCACGCCATGCATGCAGATGGAGAAGTTAGTGATGCAGGATTTGTCACAGCTGATTACAAAACAAAACCCATTTTGGATTGTACTAAGACGCCTACATCATAAAAGCAGTTCTTATCTACATTTTTACATTTTGTGAAGCAAATATAAGTGCTGTTTGCCCATGCACAACCCACCGCCACAATAGCTAAAGTGGTTGCTGGCTGGTTTCTTATTAGCCCAAGCCAAAAGAGAGGTCCAACCTAAGGCCGTTTGCAATCACAAATGCTTGTACACTTAGTACATGAGACAACTATTGCACAAGTCATAGTTTCCATTGACAAATCTACCCAGTGATGAATCACTGCAGACCCTGTGAACTGGTCTCTTGAGAATTATTTGTTAAGAAATACATCCCACACTGCATTACACAACCAACCACAAGAACGACTGAGCAAGATCTCCAACAATTAGGAAATCTTGACCTTTGAGTCAAATGCGTCTTACTATTCCAGTTTAAAGCGCAGAGACAAATGTAAGAAAGACATTTATAGCTTAAGCAACACAGCAACATTGGCTCAGCCAATCGTGTGGGTTTGGGGGTGGGGTTATCTGATCGGCTGACCAATGGCAGACAGTGGGAATGGAAATTCTGTTTGCATTCCAGGAATAAATTACTGAATTTATATTAAAACTGAAAATAGTTCTTTGAAATCTGAATAATTTTCACAATATTGCTGTTTTACTGTATTTTTATTAAATAAATGCAGCCATTGTTAGCATAAAAGACATCTTTGATTTAAAAATCATACTAAAAACTAAACTTTTGAACATATTATAGTTCTGAATGATTATGACACCATGCTATTTGCACAGTATCCTCAGGCACTTTAAATTAACCTCAACATCTCCACCAACATTCATAAATGCATCTAATGAACCAGATCAAATATGTGAATATGAGAGGTGTTGAAATGATGTCATGTGACTCCTGTACTGCCGTCCAGACTGGCTTGCGTAATAGATGAGTCAGTCTGCTCTTCTGCTCTGCAGTCTCTCATCTAATCAGCATCAAGTGATGCATTTCCAATTTACTCTGAAGCGTTGCAATTTAGGGGGATTTGAGTTAATGAATCCCCTATCGGAGACTTATTTCTTTCATCTGAACCTGTGGTAAAGCATTGATCCAAATAAGAGCGCTAAAACTGACAACACTAGCCAGACAGTCCACCGAGACAAGTTAGAAGTACTTTACTTTAACTGTAGTGATGGCCTAAAGAAGATATTTAAAGATTTTGGAGTTGAAGAGAAGTGTCCTGTTACTTTTCTACCTGATTAAACATGACAAAACGGACAAAAATAATAAAAAAACACATCTAAAGGTCTAAAATTTCTAAGTATACTTAGTATACTAGTATTATTTTGCTAATGTTCACAAAGTCTAGGTTTTTTTTAAGTTTCTAAAACGGAACATTTAATGAACATTCCATTTCATTTTTTCATTTTTAAACATGGAAATGTTACATTTGAATTACATTTTGAATCTGAACATTCTAAAACAAGTAATAACATTTAAACTTGACCACATCTCCCTAGAATCTACCTAGCAACATTCTAAAAACCACCCAACATGCCTTAGTATTGTGATAAGGGCAAAAAAATCTTTTTTTTTTAAGTACATCTATACATACCATTAAAAAAAAAAGTTCTCTGAACAAGTAGTAACATTTAAAAAAAATGTTAGATGAACATCCATCTAAAACTGGAAAAAAAGTTCCATTAACGCTATATAATGATGTTTTTGTGCTAACATTTTGAGAACATTATTAAAGACCATATAACTTTAAATCAATGTTCTATTAACACTGTTTAAGTGTTCTTTATATGTTCACAACGTCCAGTTTTTGACACGTTTTAAAAACCGTTACGCAACATTAAGCCAACATTCCATTTTAGCATTCTGCACACATTATAGGAATAATATATAAAGTAACATTTAAAAAGCATTAGACAAATGTCCAACAATTATGTATAAATAATGTTGTTGTGCTAATGTTTTGAAAACATTATTAAAGGGATGGGTTATCCAAAAATGAAAATTTTGTCATTACTCACTTTCACATCGTTCCAAATCTGTAAACCCTTTGTTCATCATAAACAAGGGACAGCACAAGTGTGTTCTATGTGTTCTAGAATTTGGTAAATTGGGTTTTACAAACCAAAACAGAGATTGATGTTCCGGCTCAGAACGCACATTTTCAAAGGAGAATAACTGACTGTAGCATTGTTTTTAAGTATGTTAACTTAGCATGTTTCTTGAATATCTGCTAACATATTATAGCTTTTTTATGCTTTAGCAGAGTCAAAAAAGTACATACAGCACTTTTTGTTTTGACCCATTTCTGTCTATAGAGGCTCAGAGAGCTCTCGGATTTCATCCAAAATATCTTGTGTTCCCAAGATAACGAAGAAGACGAAGGTCGAGGGTGAACAATTAATGACAGAATTTTCATTTTTGGGTGAACTATCCCTTTAACAACCTTATGACTTTGAGCTACATTCTAGTAGCATCACCTTTGTTGATAACTTTGAGAGAACCTTAACAGAATGTTCTAAGAATGCAAACTAGCAAATAAAAAAATCTGCCGTCATTTTCCTACGAATGCTCTGTTATCGAGTGCTTCTGCAGATCTGAGAGGCATCTCACGGTGAGGAAGAGCATAAACAGCCCCTCGTTCGTCTGTGCTGACGCGCGTGAGCGTGTGCACGGTTATCAAACCTTCCCATCTCTCCCCGGGACATGGTGGTATCTTCACAGAGCAGCTTCTCGTTCAGCACAGGAGTGGGTCTCAGAGCAGATTGTGTCCCGCTGCCCTGTAGTCTGGGGTCAGGCCGCGTCTGTCCCATACCTGCACGACCCTCACGCCTCACAGGACAAAGCCTCTTTGATCCCGCGGCGCTGTGGCTCAGTAATGCTAATGCAGCTTCCTAGTGGGAGAGAAACACAACTGCTTTGCTTAGTGGATTTATTCCAAACATACTGCATGTTTGTCTTCTATTAACACAGCTCACCACAACAATGAAAATGTTTATTTTTGACAGATTCTTTTACTGATTTTATAGATTAATTGTACTAAGCAACACATTAACACCAAAAATACAGTATCATCAATAAAGAATAGTATAAGAACATTTTTCTAACGTTGCTTTAACGTTTTTCTGAGATTGCTTTTATTCAGCAATTATTTTTATTTTATTCAGTCTAAACAGACTATAAATATATAATATCATATATTTATGATATAAATAGTTTACAATTTTTTTTTATAAATTCACTGTATAAATTTATTAAGTAGCAAAAAGGCACCAACATAGCCTGAAGAGACTGAAATTGAAGTTTAATACAAAAAATGAAAGAAAAAATAGGAATTCAAATAAAGTAGTCTGAATAGACTTAAAATAACTAGTACCACCAAAATTAAAAATCAAATTATTTTTTCAAGGTTCTGTCATTCATTTTAAGGATTAATTTTGTTATGCATCAAAATAGTCTGACATAAACTGAAATAAAAGGTAATTTCTATTTAAGTAGTTTACCACAAAAAACTATAATCCTTTTATAGATTGCAAAACAAAACAGAGTAAGCACATACATTACCATGCTCCAAAAAACAAACAGAGAAACAAACAAAAAAAACAGCTATACGTGAGCTACAGTATATACTGAAATTTAGACTATTTTCACTGAGCTACAGTTTTGAAATTTCATTAGCAAATATAACACATCAATGGGAGTTGGTTAAAAGACCAGTGGCATTTGATTCCATTTTCTGTGAACAATGTCTTACATTTTCTCACAAAAAGCCATCATATAGAGTAGAGTGCACAAATCATATGGACTAAATTTATGATGCTTTTACTGTGCTTTTTGTGAATTTTTTAAGCTTGAAAGCATCCATCCTCATTCATTCAAATGGAAAAAAGCGCCGAAGACATGTGCAAACTAACTCTGTGTTTGACAGAAGACAGAATGTCATATGGGCTTAAAATTATATGATAATTTTCATATTTGGATGAACTATGCATTTAAAAACATGCCCTGGCAAAACTTACCACAAAACCAGTCGACGGGGATCCATGTGCAGGCTTGTGTTGATGATACATTCCCACTATAAAACAGCACAAAAGCAAATCAATCAGATCTACAGAGGAATGAGAAGTTGGAGTGAGCTGAAAGCAGCATATATCAGTGTATCAGATTTCAATGAAGCCCCGTGGCTATTGTGTGTGCACATTATTCACTGTCCTAATGAGAGGAAAACACCTAAAGCCACACTCATTTATGTGCCTGAACTGTTTTCATCAGCAAAGCTGATCATTATGTTCTTATTAATGGCCCACAGAGTCAAATAAGAGCACAGAAGTGCGAATTGAAAATAATAAAAACACTTCCTCTGCAAACAGGCGAATAATATTTCACAGGGGTCACATAGTGAGAAATCAGAGTTTGGTGCACTTGCTTTAACTCAAAACATAATTAAAGTTTTTTTGATAAATGCAGTTTGTAAACTAGACTGCAATTTTTCAACACTTAACCATCACATAAGTATGCAAATTATACAATAATAACAATAACAAGGGGTTGTTAATTTTATAGTAAATTATATCACAATCTGTTGTACAATTTTAGGATGTTACAAAAAAGATTAAAGGCTTATTCTTAGCTTTAAATTCATCAAAAATCCTGAAAAGAATTCATGTTGTTGTTTTTTTTTATGAAAATACTATGCAGCACAACTTTTTAAAGCATTGATAATAATAAAAATGTGTCTTAAGCAGCAAATCAGCATATTAGAAAGATCATGTGACACTGAAGACTGTGCTGGAAATTAATAATATATTTTATTTTAAAATATATTAAAATACAAAACACTTAATTTAGATTGTTTTAATATTTCACAATATTTATAATTTTACTGTATTTTATACTGTACTGTAAACTTTTAAACGGTAGTGTATGTTACATATCTGTGCTCTTATAGATAAATATATTAGTGCTGTCAAATAATTCATCTCAATTAATCGCATCCAAAAAAAAAATGTTTTTGACACAGTAATTCCCAAATAAATTGTTAAAAAAATCATACAATGTGATTTCCGGATTTTTCTTTTTAGATTCTG
>JAUCMR010000091.1:845086-868957 GCA_032357425.1 Enteromius argenteus
TGTTTTCAAAAGTTGAGTAAACAAGAAAAAACAAAAGGAAATTAGTACTAAGTTTTTTTTTGTTGAACTGGCTTAAATTTTTTTACAGTGTATATATATTGAAGATATAGCCTACCATACACACATACAGACCCCTAAATCATCTTTAAATGTCAATCCATTTGCTTTGAGACTCCGATTGTCAAATGTTGAGTAAGAGTTTTTATAGCTGGTTATTGTGGACGAGAGATAAGCTGACATCTGTGCTATCGAAGTACCCATTGTTCTCCGATTCTCTCTGCAGTTGAAACGGCAGAAAAGGACATCACTGATTTAATTTGCTTACAAAAGACACAACGTCTGCTCCAGATGGCTATTTATAAGTCCAGGTCACAGGAGATCTGTCTGCTTTTGTCTCTGAATCTGTTCACCGACATATTTGTTTGTTCGCTTCTGTATTTTAGAAGCCAAAAACCTGACCTTGAATATAAGAGTGAAATACGCTTTCATGTCAAATACGTTTCAGGCTGAAATCGCGCACCTGCTGAAAGCTGGTAGACACTTTCCTGACCTTTGAGCTCAGGTTGGCGGATGTGTTCGGGAGACGCGCGGCAGGTATCAAAAAGAAACCCATCTACCTTTAAGTCTTTTCTTCTAGGCGGGTTTATCTCTTCCCCTTTTGAGAGCCTCAGAGCTTCATTTGGCTCACGCGCTTCAATTGGAAATGTGGGAGTCGTGTGCTTCTTTATTGTTTGGGGCTTTTTTTGTTTTTGCGCCTCGCAGAGAAATGGTTTTTCTTGGTATAATATCATAAGCGGTAATTTAATACAAATGGCTGGATAAAAGGCATGTGATACATTCAAAACATCTCTCTCTCTGACTACTTTCACGTTCAAAGATGAGTGTCCTTTTATATCTTGATTAAATAATTAGTGCTGTTCTTCAAGATAACTGCTCATACTCAATGTTAGCGGGTTGCCTTGGGCCTGAAATATTAATCCAGGCAAGTACACTATGTAGATGAGTTTGTAAACAGCACAAAGCTCAGATCTGCTAATCAGCTGAAGTTCACACAGGCCGGTGTTCGCATCTGTGAATGTGCTTTCTAAATCCGACGTGACGTTTAGCTAACGGCGCGGGCCGCGTCCTCCATTACTCATGCATGCAAATCTCGTTGATGAAGTTGTTTCTGTTTATGTGTACATGTGTAGTCAGCTCTCACACAAATTAGCGCAATTGACCGGCCAGCTGTGTTTTCATGACACTTTCTATTGGAACACCTTTAACAGAGCTTCGCGGTAAATGGCTGACAGTGACAAAATATAAACGCAGCACATCTGTTTGACATACTAGCTACAATTAAGAAACAGTTCAATTAAAAACTGGTCTTCATTTACGCAACTTTATATCCTTCCAAACCCATATGTGATCAAAAGGAAAAACTTTTATTAATAAAAAATAAAAGCTTCAACTCCAGAACAGTATAAAGTTTGCAAATCACTAATGATGTAAAAGTTAGCAAGTTTCACAACAAATGCAGCTATAATTTACAGTGCTCAGGGAAGAGAGGGGCGTAATTTAAAGGGACATGCACTATGAACAGAGCTGTTTTTGGTAAGATAAAAAGGTGTTGTTTTAAACTGCCATTGAGAAATTTTTAAATAAAGTATTTTTTAGGCTTTTCATGAGGACCTTACGATGAACTAATAAAAAAATTATAAATGATAATATATATATATATATATATATATATATATACACTTTTAAATATATAATAATTTATAAAACATATTGTAATGTGCTTTTTTAAATATTTTAAAACACATTCCTTAACATGCTTACCTATTCATTTTCATCTATTTCATTGACTTTTGTTTTTGTTTTGTGTTGATTGCATTAATACATTTATTTTTAGACATTATATTGTAAGGGTTTAATTATTAACATGTAAACCCTATAAAGTTTCACCACTACAATTCTTTTTGAGAACATACAGCTGGTAATAAGGTGGGTTATATATACAAAGTTCACTGAATGTGCGATACACAGCTGCAGCGGCAGCTCTCTTGTCTTTGCTTCACAACACACAGAATTAACTGCCGGTGTTTGTGTATTTACACCCAACCACCCGGTTAATTGATTAACCCAAGCGCTGAGAAGTTCTCTGAGCTGTATCGGGAGCTCTGCTCTCAAACACACACACTCCTCCATCACATTAATATATAAACAACACAATCAGAAATCTATTACCCTAAATTACAAAATAAGCACTTGTCTTTTTTCAGATGGATGATTGTTTAAGTCTGATGCAATGAGAGGTCTGGTTTGGTTTTGTTTGGTTGGAGTCAGTAACTAATGACTACAAATATTGATTCTGAGCCTAAAATGTCTTAATGACCTACTGATTGCTGGTTTGTCCCCTGCAGACCTCCACAACGGTAAGATAGCTAACCGCACTTATCAGCATCAACATTTGGGCCTCCATAGGCCTCTATCTCTGACATTTCTGAAGTGCTTGGTTTAGTGTATTGGACGATAAGAATCGTTAGGTGTGAGAGTCTCATGCTGCTTAAATAATATCAACAAAGTTATTCTAAAAATAGCATAAAATTACAGGCCAGTGGCATTAATTTGTTTAGTTCTAGCACCCCAGCAGTTTTAACTTTTTTATTTGATTTATAATTTTTGTTCATAACACCAGTTGGTGGTGCTTCAACCTCAAGACATTGTGAAAATATAGTGCCACTTCTTGGCATCTGCTTTTGAAAACTTAGTTTATGGAAAATAGTGTTGAATACAAAAAGTTGAATTGATAATCCGCACCAATTTTGGTGAAGGCTGGAAAAAAGTGGCAGAAATAAAAGCAAAAAATCTGTAGGCGAATCCATTCAAAATTGTATAATGGCCTTAAAACCGGTAAATCACAATATTCGGCATGCAGAACTCCAGAAATATATGAAGTGGGCAAGGTATGCTAAATTTGCGCAAATTGACAGGTATGTTTTATGCCTTTTAGCCAATTGGTGGGGTGGTTATTGTGTCAAGTATTGCAAAGATACTTTCAGTTTGGCATCCTCTTGGTCTCATTTATCCAAGTTTAGAAAAGGCCCAACGAAAACTGTAAAACACTAAAGAAAAACATTTTTCAAAGAAATTTCAAATGGTGAACAAACTGCCCTTGAAAAGTAAGTATTATACTTTGTATGACCCAGCTTGGCCCCTAAATACACAGTTCCATAACCTTCCAATTGACAGCATGACCACTGACCCCTATCTGACCTCTCTGTCCTCTGAAACCATTCATTTTCCTGTAAGCAAGCTATCATTGTAAGCTTGTAAACTTGGAGGCCACTGAACTACAACCAGCTGCATTCACTAACATTCACCGTCATCAACAGCCAGTAAATACTCGAAAATTCACATTTCTTTCTCTCAGTAATCAAGCTCTCATTGGGACGTGCAAATTAAAAGAAGCACCATCCGAGCACTGGAATGGATTCGGTGCCAAACTGCTGGCGGATTAAGTGCTTTATAAAACTTAGAAGGTGTTTGTAAAGGAACGTTCCGAGTCGCTGGAGATATACTGCCGGTTCTTCACATCCTTGGGCGAGTCAATGATTTCTGTGTTGTATATTGATTCTCTGGCCGCAAACTCCACGTCAGCATGGCCTGTAGGAATGTAGCCAACCTGCACTGAACACACAACTCATTGTCTTTTTACAGAGTCTACAGACACATCCAGACGCTTGCTGTTGCTGCAAATAAAACAGTAATGGTGCGAGAAGCTGCAACCACAAAAGTGTACATTAAAGCTTCAAAGCAAAAACAGGGAATTTGATCGTTTTATCGTTCTTTAACATTCAATTATTTACCAATTCAATTATATAATTAACTGAAAATCGAATTGTATAAATTCATACGTGAATATTTTCCAAACTAAAGTGGTTGATAAATCAGTTGCTAATGAATTTTGATTGGTTGTTAATATGTTTCCTAAAAGCTTTCCATTGAATTCAAATGAAAAAATGAAATCAGTCAGAAAGCTATTAGCACAGTTTTCATGATTTGAGGTATCATTCATGCGTAAAGCACAAATGCACGTCATTGAAGTATAGTCCTACCTTGGCAAGCAGTGCTAATTATGGCTGTTTTGGGTGCATGAAACCTTAAATAACATTTTAAATACGCTTCAAAGTAAATAAAATGTAACAAACGTGCAGAAATGCGTCCCTTAAACTGAAAATCACAGCAGCAGTATAGTATACTCATGACACTGCATTGATCTTAAAGATAAAAGATGCTTTTTTCCTGTTTTGACAACCAGTTTTAGCTCATGACATTCAAATATAAAAAAACAAGATGCATCAGCCACTTCCTGAAACTTTCCATGGGAAGATCTCTTGTTTGTGAATTGCTGAAGGCTGAATGCTGCGAGTGGGAGGGGTCTATCTGTCAGTCAGTCGTAGGGGGCGGGGCCTAGCTGTGTTCTCACAGAGATATGAGACTCTCCAGCTATCCAAGGTCACCGTCTGGTCACTGTATCCCACGAGAAGATGGGAGTGGGTCTTATTTTGCTGGAGTGTCTGAAAGAATTGCCCTTTATCTACAGTTTGCTGCACAAGATGATTGTGAAATGTGTGTGGGTTTGTATTTCATCACACACACTCCTGGATTTGAGGAATGTATTTCTAGCTTGATTTGACATCAGTGGTTCTCAACTGGTGGGTGAAAAATTGGTTTCTGTTCTGTTTTGTTTTGGGGGAAAACAATGATAAAAAGGACATTTATTACAGTGGCTAAATAATAACAATAATAATAATTAAATGAAATAAAATGAACTGAAATAAGATCAAGCTGAAGTACTGAAATTACTAACTGAAAACTAAAACTCAAACAAAACTAAAGTGCTACTAATTCACTACTAATAAATAAACTGTTTATAAATATAAAAAATACTAAAAATGACAAAAAGAAAAAGAAAAGAAAATTTACATGGCAACTGAATATAAACAAAAGCTATAAAATATTAATAAGGACAAAATGATAGAAATAATACTAAAATAACACTGTTTTGCTCCAAAGAAAGAACATTTGATCAATAAAATGTAGGAAATTAAACACAATAAAATTACATTTAAAATGATTAAAATAATTAAAGAAATACAAATAAAATTAAAAAAATGTGATATACAATTAAAATAATTAAAATTAAATATAATTAAAAATAATAAATTAAATGTCTTTTTTTTTTTGAAGGACATTCAATCCTTTTTGGATAGCCATCATACAGTAAAAATACACGAAGTGACTAAAAGTAAAGTACTGAGTCACCATTTTGCTCCAGTGTCAAATGTCAAAGCTCGATCCTCAAGCGAGACTAGCAGAGAAACTCATATGCACTTCCAAGATCTCAGGTGCAAGGCATCCGTGAGTGTGCATATTGATGTGCATATGTCTGTGAGCGCATGCTGGTGATAATGCATGCTGCTCAGGTTTTATGCATCAGGCGCTTTTATGGATGTTTTTCTCGTTTATTCTTTCATACCTGCACTGCAACAGAGGTGATGCATTAAAAATGTGCAGTGGGGCAGTCTGTTTGTTCAAACTATCACACCATCGCCCCAAACCACACAGAGCTCCCGTTGTTTTAGGCATGAAGGACGAGCCCACCCCCCCTGCAGCGTTTTAGGCAAAATTGGAATAATTGCACGAAGCAACAATGGATCTGAACAACAGATGGCCGTGTTTGTAAATGTTTGCGTAACGAGCATGTGTGCTGCATTTGTTTGCACTTTAAAGGGATAGTTCGCCCAAAAGTCATAATTCTGTCATTCACTCACCTTCATGTTGCTCCAGTGTGGATTTTTGTTAATAATGATTTCAGTGCGTTTCCTCACAGCAAAACATGAAATATAGTGCCCAAACAAGTCAAATGCACTATTTTATGATGATTTTTGACCCATTTTGGAGCTTAATAGCATACATCCATATTTGCTTCATGAAAAAGAGCAGCATGGACATTCTGCTAAATATCCTTTTTTTGTGCTGCATGGGTGAAAGAAAGCCCTGAGGATGAGTGTACTGTACTTTTAAGTGAGCTTGTGTGCTGTCTTTGGTGCAGCTTTGGACTATAGACAGAACCAGCCTGAATGCAAGGTTCTGCTGATGTATTTGTGTGTATTTTAAAAACTGACCCAGATCTTCCAGGATTAGCTAAAAAAGTTGTGCTCCCTTTTTGAAGGGGATGCTGAGCTCATCCTTACTTCCAGCTCTTGGTTTCTGCCAGTACAGCACCCCCCTTTCTCTTCTGTATGAATGAAGCCACCTATAGGAAAACAAACACACAAGAATTCTCTTTGAAATCTGTTTCTCCTAGACAGAAATGAGATTAAGTCTAGGTCAAAAAAAGACTGGTCTCCTCTATTTTTTCTAAAGATGAGTTTAGATGGACCAAGACACCAGAATCAGGAATGAAATGTCAGATATCTCTTCAAATGGTCTAAGCCAGTGTTGGTATTATACTAAAACTATTAAAAAACAGCTTTGGAAAACAAAACTAAACTAAACTAAACTAAATGAAAAACATTAAATGAAACCTAGAGCTAGCAATTAAATTAAATTAAATTATTTTAAATAGAAGTACTAAAATTATTAACTGAAAAATAAAACTGAAATAAAACTATTGAGAATATTTTTAAAAAGTAAAAATCACAAAAATCACAACAAAACTAGGAAACACTTTCCAAAAAGGTCACATTAGTTTACATTAGTTAATTGCAAAGTAAACAACGAAAAATAGTTCTATAGCATTTATTAATCATAAATAATGTTTTATTTTAACATTTACTAACACATTTTTAAAATCAAAAGCTGTACCTGCTAACAGTATTTAACTGAAGTGAGTTAACATTAACAATTAATGAATGTTTGCATCAATATGCACGCTCATGGAAGCCTTGAGATCATTGAAATCTTGGAATACTGTATGAAATGTATTTCTTATTAATAGTTAATGTTAGTTAAGCCAATACCTAATGTTGACCTTATTGTAAATAATACTAAAAATTAAAATACAAAAATAATAATATAATAATAGCTAATATTAATATCTGCTGCATAAATAATACTAAAATAACACTGAGCTACATTCACTTTATAGCTCTACACACTTACTGTATGAAAAATATTGACATTTTTTTTTAAGTTCACCTAAAGGAATTGAATGAAAACATAAATGAGAGTGTGTTGCAATGAAAGAACATCTAATTAGTATAAAATAAAAATAAAGTAAAACATTTAAAATAACAATACTGTAAATATTTTTAAAAGTGAATAAAAAAATAAATAATTAAATGTATTTTGGAGGGCATTAGACAATGCACCCCAGTGTAGAGCATTAAAGTTATAAAGAGAACATTCACCAGAATGTGACTGTCTCCTCCTCATCACATGAGCCTCATGCATCTCCTTCTTAGTTTAGTGTTGCATGGTTAAAACACAAAAACAAGTCTCTATAATAGTGCGCTAATAAATCTCTGGTCCCTTCCAGAAGTATGTGGTTTACACATCATCTGCGCGTTTGCTTTATTGTCTGCTTGCACGTTCCTTCTATCCAAACTGTGAATCTGTAAATATTATGGGTAAGTGAGTATTTGTGAGTGGAGGAACACCATGTAAGGACACATGCTGCACAGTGGGGTCAAATCTCCACCGTCGAACACACACACACACACTCACAGTGGTGTGTAAACAATTACAGACAAGATCAGATGGGAAAAACACTGTTTGCCTTGCACTCCAGAGGTTGGAAATGGGTTTGGGGGTAAATGGAGAGCAGAGTTTAGCAGTGAAGGAGTCGCTTCAGTCTCAAACACTCATTTATCAAGTTCAAAAGTTGCTTTTCATTCTCACAGGCCACTCAGAACACACACACCGGTTTTGTTTTCCCTCTCCTGCTCGTCTAATGCGTTCAGTCTGCTGCGTATTAGCACTGAGCCGCCGCATATGTGTGGAGGTGCAAGAGCTTTCTGTTTCAATCACTGAATGCTAACACTGTAAATCTCTGATAAATGACTCGTCCCATAAAGCACTGTCAACAATTTTTGCATCTGGGTTTTTGCATCTGAAAACACCACCATGTCACTACAATATATAAGTTAAGATACACTAGAATACTAAAACTCACCACAATCTTGATTCCTGTTTGTGATGTGATGCGATTTCTCTGAATCTGGTGGATCTTGATTCACGATTGTCACGATTTGACTGGGAAATCTGCAATTAAACACAGTTAAATTAAGTCAATACTGAAACGCCCTTCACGTGTGATTTATTTTGGATATTCTACAAAAAGAAAAAAGGGAAAAAATGAATTAACTGGATCATAAAGTGTCTCTAAGAGGGATTTGTGACATCAAGTTCAATGGCAAAAAGCATATTAACATAGTATCATATCTGGGTAATACCATGGTACTTTATATACTCGTGTAATCTTTGATAAGACTATGAAAAAATCGGTCATCCTTTAAAAATATGCTAAAAATAAAACCAAAGACGGGAAAAAAAACTGGTGCCTCAGAAGAATTATAAAAAATAAAATAAAATAATATATAAAAAGAATATATAAATAAATAAGTGAGTAATTATTGCTTTAAGCAAATGATGTTCCTTTTTTTCTCTGCTTTGTTCTGAGTCAATAAAAATGTCAAAGTTTAAAAAAATAATTGAAAAAAAAATATTTTTTGAGAGTGGGGGGAATTAATATGAACTGTAAATTTCTATTTATATTATTATTATCATTATTGTAACATAAAATCAATTAATAAATGAATTAATTTGTAAAGGTTTCATACTTAATAGTATTTGTTGCACTACCTTTGTTTTGCTTGAATAAAATCATAGTATTTGGACTTTTTAATACAACACTACAATATTACTGCAAAGAGAATCATTATTAAGAAAATCATGAAAATAAGATCACAAAGCAATCCTATATTAAAGAGTCATGCTAGAACTTGTACCTTTATTTTGCTTTAATAAAATCATTGTATTGCAGTAATGAGAATTATTAGTGAGAATAATAGTAACTATAAAAATAATCATGAAAATAAGGTCACAAATCAATGACATATTAATTAATTGGTAAAGTATTCATTTTCAAACTACAATATTGCAGTAATGAGAAATATTATTAAGAATAATAGCAGTTTTAAAATAATTACAAAATCATGAAAATAATATCTGTGCAAAAATATAGTCATTATTATTATTTTTTTCATTTCCTTTTTTTATCTTAACATGTTGCGATGATTCATCTGTGAACTGAACAGCGGTCATTGGTGAAAATACAGCAGTGTGTGTGTGTGAGAGAGTGTGACAGTATTCATTATGTTTAATTGAGGCCTCACCTCAGCTCCTGACAATGACATCCTAGAGCTGTTATCCCCAGCCCAATGACTGTTTAACGTGACACATCTATCTATCATTCCCATGATGACCTGCCCTGCGGAGTCACTCAAACACAAACAGTTATTGTATTGAGAGGAAGCTCAGGTCAAGGGTTTTCTGGATGCTCATTAAGAAGGCTTGAATTGGGTTTCGGGTCGAGTCAGCGCTGAGATTCGCAGGAACATGACTTTTCATTTTAATCTTCCAAATATATTTGTTTTATTACTTCTTAACTTTCACAACAAGATTGTGTCATATTACAGAACAGTGTTTATTGAGTTTACTAAAGCACCTGACTGCCATCAAATTGCAATCTGTGGGGATTGTTTAAAAACAACATATCAGCAAACTATTTCTGTTTGTGAATCTTAGAAAATTATTATTATTAATGGAATCAATATCAACCACAAACTGCCAAAACTGTGATATTAATATATTTAAAATACACTAAAATATAAAACGTATAAAATGTACAACTTCACTGTAATCTCTACCAACTTCTTTTCGACTCATTTCCTTTATCAGACTGCCAAAAGTGAGACAAAACATCTAAATATATCACATAAATATATGTAAAACATAAATATAAAAAATTTTCTGAGACATTCTGAGACATTTTATCAGACTGATTAACCATTAAAATATTTGTTATAAAATATATATGCATAATATATAATTTTAACCAGGATCACCATCAGACATTATTTCTAATTTCTTTATGATTTTACTTTTTTATGATGGGACTTTTTTTTTATTCACACAAAATTGGATTAAAAGATGTTACTAAAAATACTATTACTGGAACCGCTATCGAACTTTACTTGTAACTTTATTGGACTCATTATTCAGTCAGACTGCCGAAATTTAGACATTTTTACACAAAACTATTAATAATATTAAAGAAATCCTAACGTTACAATTAAAAATACTAAAAATAATACTTTACATCACAATACATCAAAGTCTAACAGTAGGTAATTTGGGGTTTGATCAAATCTGGTGTGTTCAAACGGCTGAGAACAGAAGACCACTGAGGATTTTCTCTCACACCCACACACATTGATTCATGCTGGACTGATGGATTGTGGGAAGATTCTCACCATTTCCTCTCTGATCACGCCCCATCAGCCTTCACATTACGAGCTCCGGTCTGGGTGAGCACGCGGGTGGGTATCTGCCCTTGTCTCAGAAGCCATCTTCCTCTCTTGCCCCTCTATCTATCCGTCTATCTCTGGCTTATCTCTGTTCTCCAGGGAAAGTCTTTTCTGTGCGTTTAGGGCTGCATTATTCTGGACACACCGGGGAGAGCAGTAGGAGCCTACAAATATAACAACACCAGTTCATTAGAAAGACATGTGAGGGACCGACAGCGTCTTCAACATCGTCATGACATCACTAGGGTTTTAATTAGCTTTCACACTAGGTTTATGGTGCAATCATGTGTAGTGCCCAGATACTTGTGTGAAATATAGATTTGTGCTTCATGGATGGACCGACTCTCGTTGAGTGCTTGAGGTTTCATTGAGGGGATGTAAAGTGATTGATGGCCATTATAAAAAGGATACTTCCGACTGTAAAACCTGATTAAATGCAGTCTCTGCTGTGCACTGTGCATTTGAACAGCTATAAACTATGGTAAAATCACTGTAATGCACACGGTTCCAGCCATGTTCGGTTTAGTGCCACTCATGACCTTTGACCTGTAGATCATCCAGCTCAAGTGTTTTACTCCAGAAGAGTTTTACAGCATTCAGAACTGATCTGAGAACTCCGATTCACTCAATTTAAGATCTGAAAATTCTAATTTGAACTAAATTAACTGGAATTCAAACAAAGTTGTGTAACTAAAACATCAAAATTTGTCACGTTTTGACAAATTATTAAAAAAAAAAGTAAAAAATGGATGGATGGATAATAGGACAAAACTACAGAATGAGGGATGGATGGATGGAAAAATTAATGGATGGCAGAATGACAGAACAATAGATAGATAGATGGATGGATGGATGGATGGATGGATGGATGGAAGGATTGATGAATGGATGGATAGATAGAATGATGGATAGAATGAATCTGAAATTAATAAATGGATAGAACAAAAGGTGAAAGGATAGATGGATGGATAGAATGATGGATGGATGGACAAAATGATGAATGAGTGGCAGAACAATAGAATAATAGATTGACAGATGGATGAATGGAAAAATGGATGGATGGATAATTAATAGAACAATACGTAGATGGATGGATGGATGGATGGATGGATGGATGGAACGAAAGATAAATGGGTGGATGGGTGGATGGCAGAACAATAGAATGATAGGTGAATGGATGGATGGATGGATGATTCATAGAACAATACGTTGATGGATGGATGGATGGATAGATAGAATTAAAGATAAATGGATGGGTGGGTGGATGGCACAACAATAGAATGATAGGTGGATGGATGGATGGATGGATGGATGATTCATAGAACAATACGTGGATGGATGGATGGATGGATAGACAGAATGAAAGATAAATGGATGGGTGGGTGGATGGCAGAACAATAGAATGATAAGTGGATGGATGGATGGATGCATGGATGGATAGAATTAAAGTTGAATGGATGGATAGACGAATGGATGGAAGACAGAACAATAGAATGATAGGTGGATGATTCATTGAACAATATAGATGGATGGATTGATGGATGGATGGCTGAACAATAGAATGATAGGTGGGTGGATTGATAGAATGAAAGATGGATGGATAGATGGATCAATCTGCATTAAAACCATAATTCTACACTGGTCAAATCATTTCAAATGGTCACACTTATAGATATAAACAGCTGGATGGGTGTAAAAGTGACCGTCGGGTCAGAGGTCATTCTGCAGATGATCCTCATCAGAGCTCCGTGCCCAAAGTGGCTCATTTATTGGGCTGAACCTCACGAACCCGCCTCATCTGGCCTCCGGACGAGGAGCTTGACAGTAACAGTCTGATCTTAATCAATGACCATTGATTTCCCACTTATCTCGGCCACAGATGGTCGATGCATCGGCTGGCGGTCCCGCAGCATAATGCCATAATGGAGGCCGGCTCGGGAATTACGTGCTACTTCAGAGTCCGTGACACTGAACTCTGCCCCATTTCATTCCCAGTCGAGGGACGGCTGATTAAATGTTTTCATCTTTGTTCGAGTGAAGCGCAAGATATCGATAACATGCTCAAGCCTCAGCAGACAGCATGGATTCTTATTTAGCATCAGATGATGGATTCATAAGAGGAATTATGGGAGGAAGTCAGCGAGACAATGATCCTATGTTAATGCCTCAATTTTACCAGGAACGGCTTATTTTGTAATATAGCATAACATTAATAAATAACAAGCTTCCCGATGTTTTTATGTCCACAAGGCCCCGGGAGAAACAGCAGATTGTAGAAATGTTATTTAATACTGAATGCCGTATCTCCCTGCAGGGGCCCCATATTTATATCAGTTTCTACAGCACGGCTAAATCTCATCATCATCATCATTGTTTCTCCATCTGGAGACGGCCCAACGCAAACAAGTGAACAGAAAAAACATCAATTATTAAACTGACATCCTTTCTTTCCCTGTCAAAGAATCAATATGTGCAATAGTAGTCTTTCCTTTCTCCAGCTCCATGGTTACTTACTATTTATAGCTCGCTGAGGACCAGTATTATGCAGCGTCTGCAACGAGTGCCGCTTTACGCCTGCTTCACACTAACTTTCCATCTAGTTTGAGCGTGCTGCTATCAGCTGCTGTTAGCATGGTTAAAATAACGGTAAAGTGAAAAATATGCATCACTTCATCAAGTTACACCATCTTGATTCACTTGGTCGTTCCAAGCTTGCGGTCTAATTAAACATCATCATTATATGTCAGAATTTTAAATTAAACATACTATTTTACAAGATGGAAATCATATCCGATTGCTTTAACCACAACATCATAGTGAGCTGAACTTACAAGCAACACCTCAACATATTATTCTGACTGATCAAATGTAAACGCCATTCTTCATCATTATTTTCTTTCTCTTCAAAATAAATAACCACCTCATATAACATCATCCTCTAGTAAGTGACTTCATATTGAAGTGAAAATGGCATAAACATCAGTATCAGTAATGCATTTGATGTGTTATGTAACGTTTTGTGGTTAGTCTTTTACAAAGCTGAGAAGTAACTGATCACATGTAATATAGATTATGTAGTCATATTCCAAAAATTAAGCACTTGTAATGGAACATATTACTTTGTAAAATACTCATAATCAGATTACAGTTACGTTTCATGTTTATACTGTAGCTATCTGACATTGGTTAATGGTTACATGAAATATTCCATCTTTCCATCTGTTATTTTAAAATGATTTATTTTGTCTTACATTTTTATTGTTTATTTAATTACAAGCTTTTCGTTAACCTGCAGTTTCTTCACAAAGCCCAGTTTGGAAAATCTTGACGTAATATCATCTTTAATGCATGTCATGAGTGTCCTTTTTAATTCAATGTGATAAACATTGTTAGGTCAAAAGTAAACTAAAATTAGATTATATTACCTGAAATGTGTTGTGTAATGGGTTGCATTTTTCACTGTGTATATATTTTAGCACTAGATATATAACTTGCATGTTACTTTATCACTTTAGCAGCATCCTGGTTTGATTTGTGTAAAGTCATGGCCAGAGCATATTTCTAAAAAATGGCAGGTTCATTTCAAAAGGAAGTGCAGAGGAGTAAAAGACTGCACTGTGGTTTCTAATATGTACCTATAATCAAAGTCCTTTTAAAGTTCACTCAGTTCACACAACGTCGATCTTTAAAAGCCCTAGGCAGGAATTTACACCCTAGACGCAGATACAGCTCCATCTACTTGAAAAGGGAAAGAACGAGATCTGTTTCTTAAACAGCACATTTCACATCAAAAATAAAATGTGAATTGTGTTGTAGCTCAGATCATGCAAAAAAGGTTATATTTCTATGCAGATGCAGCTATTCAAGAGTAAACAGGCAATTGCACAACAATATGAATTCTCCTTTTCATTTTTATACACATAAACCATCTCCTCTATAACGTCTCTGCTGTAACTCAAGGAAACTGACTCTGTATCCTAAGACTATCATCCAGGTTGTGACTAGTTCATGTAAAGTGCATGAATAAGCAGATGTTGTTATAGCACACAGATCAAAGAGAAGCTGAGCAGGGAACGGGAAAAGCCTTGATTAAAAGGACACCGGCAGAACTCCAGTTAATGGCATGAATTTAAATCACTTTGTTACTAGAATCTGTCCATTTACAGTCTAATGTCTTCAGCACAGATCTTCAAAATCAAGAAGAGGGTGAAGTCAGGGACATTCCTTGATTTACAGATGGAGTCATTAATGGAGTAAATGCAATATTTTAATTTTTGCTAGTTACTGCAAAATCTAAAATCTACAAACCCAGGTTATAGCTAAATGCATTAAATGTATTTAAAAAAAATTGGGGGCAAATTGCAATTTTCCTTTCCTAACAGGAAAGAAGTGTTATAATATAAATATGAAAAACTCATAGAGGCAAGTTTTCTGTTTTATTCCACGACAAACTGTTTTACACATCTGCGTAAAGTCAGCTGATGCTGAGCATCTGGGGAGACTGAAGATAGCGTTTTCTGCAAGGAACAACGCTGGTTTATCACCAGTCTGCTGCATAAAAACCATTTAAATGGCTGCTGATGGATGCCAATGTCTTGTGGTTATAAATAGCTGTAAGTGGTTATATGTACACAGTTCGGTATGGAAAATTGTTCTATTTTAGTTTGTAATAAATTCAATTATAATAAAAATGTTAATTTCTAACTATAGTGAGCTGAAAGACTGATTGAGTAATTAAATAAGGCATTAGATGTTCATTCATGTTTATTTCACGTTAAAACTAGTATTAAAGAGGAAGGGATAATTATGTCAAAAAAAGCATGAAAATGGCATTTATTGTTTAATTTCCTGAACAAATAATAATTAAGATACAATTAGAAAGATAAGATGTTCTTTATTATGAAAACTAACAATCTAAGAAGCTTCCAATAAGTTCCACTCACGCAGTGATTAAATTAAAACCATGCTGTATTTGTTTGGTACACATGCGTACCCAACCAAAAGAACCATTCCGAAATGATATATACATATGAGATTTGAGCCTGAATGAAAATCACTTCATTGCAATGCATTCTAGGAGCAACTTATCCATGGTATAGAGGATACATTCATTGCATTTCACCTCACATGCATAAACTTACCACCTGTCCAAAAACAGCCTCTGCATCAGAAGTGAGTCTAAGATGCCTAAAATACCAGATTTTAGAGTCAATCTGCAGATCTCAAACCTCATTTGCGCACGTACGTATTCAAATATGCCGTGCGAAGATGCAGCGCAGCAGCCATCGTACAGCCTCAGAAGGACTTTATGAAACTTTAATGGTGCTTTAATGATGCTTTTTCATCATTTTAGGAGCTAGACAGCACATGCCCTTGCTCACCTTCAACGTAATGACAGTATTTTAGTTTTTTAAGGGTGAACTACTGGCTTTATCTGTGCACAGTTTCAGGCCAGAAACCAGAAAAGAGTGTTTAATTGTGCCAAATGAAGTCTAAATTACTCTCTGGATCGTAATGTTCTGTTTCCCACAGTATAATGTGCAGCGCTGGCCACCCAAACGCAATGGAGATTAACACAATGAGCGTGACCTAATCAAAACGCTGAATGTAACAAGCTGTGCTCGTCTACAGTTATGCGACCTGCTAAACTGCACCCAGTGACTAACGCTCTTCAAAATAAAGAGGATTTATATCTTTATTTTGGCGAGTTCCCGCATGCAGCAAGAGATCTGGTACGACCAGATGCAAATCTACCACAGCTGCACAAGAGAGAGAGTAAAAAAAAACTGCACAGGAAAAGCCAAAACACACGAATGTAAGAAGGTCAGCGCACAGAATCAAGGAGATTGATGGCGCATTTACAAGAAAAAACCCTGTTCAGCCGCTGAAGGCTCGTCTCTTTCATCACAAGATCAATTCTCCGTGACAAGGCCTGCTGGATACGCGGGTTTAAATAGAGTTGTTCAACTTTGAGACAACTTAGGTCACCAAAGGATTTCTTGGGAATTGCATTGCAAACCTGAGAATGTCAGGCTTTGAGAAAGTGTCATTTCACCTTAAGTGGATTGTAAATTAAGATTCAGGCCTTCGGAAGCATTAGTTGGACTTTAAACCATGAATACATTAAGTCAATATCAATAGTGGCGCTAATAATAAACGACACTGTAATGAGTCGCACGGACCGGGAGCGGGACCTCAGTAGAGGCTTTAGTCAGAGGGGAAATTGGCTTATGAAATGGAAAGATGCACGAAAGGGAGTTTCGCACAAGCACTGCCGGCCACTAGTTTGAGGCTTTTAATTTTTCCATTTACATGAGGGTCATAATGGGTGCGCGATTCGATTAGTCTTCCCTCAATTTAATTAGTCTGTGAGATGATGGCTTGTTTCCTGAAAGGACTTTGTTGTATGCTGGAATACTGATGAATCACATTTGTACGGGACTGATTAAATGTTTACACCAAATGCATGCGCATTTACCAATTTTGAGCAAATAAATAATGCTTCCCCAGGATATAAACATATTTTTGCATTGCAAACTCTTATTGTGGAGGATCCATCAGTGCATGTTATTGTAAAGGAATAAAAATGCTGGTAATAATTCATAAAAAAGTAATAACTCGCTTTTTTTCCTCTTATTTTTCAACCTATTTTCATCCAGTTTTTGGTGCGTTAACATCCTCTGGGAAGTTCGTAATTACGAGCTGAGAAGTTCAAAACCACTTTGGAGCAAGATGGTTACACATCTTTTTTACAATTTCAAGACTTTTTAAACTCTACATCTACAAAATGATGCACAAAGAATGTGTGCTGGGTGTGCTTTTATTCAACATTATTATATATTCTGCATTGTAATTTTTTTTCATGAAATTGTGAACCTGAAGAAGTGCATGGTATTTTACTAAAAATTTCTATTCATCTTCAAAACACGAAAAATGTTTACTCATTAATTTAACAATAATCTTATAAAAATAAAATAAAATATTTCAATAAAATGTATTTATTTGTTACTAGCAAATTTTAAGTTTAAACAGTTTCAAGGTAAATCCTACACCATTTTTTATATGGTAAAATACTATGGTTTTGTGTACATGCAACTTACATAGTTTTAATGGCATCCCTTTGTGGTGGACGTGTATTTTCTCGATATCAGAGAAACATCCTTTAGACGAGCAAAAAAACTACAGCAGAGCATCAAAAGCCATGATCTCCGATGAATCCTTGAGAGACAAACACCTCGTGTCACTTCTTATTACGAACGACATACGATGTGCTTGCACCATCTGACAGGCTGCATTAAACCCAAGCGCTACCATCTCTTATTTGAGAGGATGACGAATGGCATCGGGATAGAAGACGTCAGAAATCTTTGTTGTGAAGCCAGTTTGAGGAAAAGCGATGCATTAAACAATTATGTTTTTTAAATTTGACATGAAAGTGCAATTGAAAGCCATTCATTATGCTTCTATAATGTGAAATATCTCTGAATTGAAAAAGAACAGGGCTTGATTGGATGATAAAAAGTGGCTGTTACGTACCAGAATAAAGCCTGAATGAATTGTGAAGCACTACAGGCCTCCTGAAACACCACCAGCATGCGCTTTTGAGGAGGTTTTGTGACGGGACATGGCCAGAAACCTGTATTTAGAAAGTAAACCATGCTGATTATGATTGAACGCTGACTTAAAAACTTTAGACTGAAAAAGCAAATATTTAGGATAGTGTTATTACATTTAACCTAAACTAATGTAGGCCTAAATTTACGATTTTTTAATTTTATTATTGCATATACAATTTCCATCTCTTCATGAATTTTAAACGCTTTTATCATTGACATAATAAACTAATAAATTTAATAATAGGTATAGTCAGTTATAAAACAGGTAAGAAATAGGTAAGATTTCTATAATATAAACTGTATGTGTTTTAAATACATTAACCAGCTTTATTTAACATCAATAAATACAAATTCTTTCAATCTCATATGTTTTATTTATCTGAATATTGCTTATTATGCTACAACTAGTCTTATACATTTTTATCTGTTAATAAAATGAACAGATTTGTGCTGCTTCTAAGCAATCTGAAAAAATGCATGCAATTGGATTGCCTGTTATTTTAAATGCATATCATTATTTTAAATTAAATTACATTTATGCAAATAGTTTATAACAACTATGAACTATGCCAGGATTTTTTTTTTAAGCGCAGACATTTCATAAATCTGCATCACGACAAGTTTAATAGTTATGTTAAAACTGTGCAATCCAAATAGACATTTGCAATTCATAAACATAAATCTTAAATTTAACCCTCAATATTTCTGAGTGCAAAACACATACATTTACAAACCTATCTGGTGTTTGCCAACAGCAGTCTAAATAGCAGGGTGTTGTTGGATAAGCACACACTCTCGGCCTGTCATGTGTAAACAGGCGACAGGCAAACTTGGCGAAGTTTCCGTGTTTGCACATATCTGTTTGTCCCGTCATGCTGCTGGAGTGAATTGGCGCTCGTAATTGGTTCCCGGGGTGCATTGTGGAAGGCCGCGACTTTGGCACAAGCCTGGGCAGCAAATAAAAGCGTCATTATGTGCAACCAGCGGGCCGTTATTTAGGTGCCATAAATTCTGCAACTAGAAGTGCTATTAGGACACACAATTACACAGCGGATTATCAACTGTTCACTTTGGCCATCTCCGCAGCTGCTCGGCCTGTTGGCCAATAGATCGGCTCTTTCGGCAGATGTTCAGACAAGCCTGATTGAGTTTGATGGCATGTTGAGAGCACAAGAGCTTCATCACAATTTGCATATTACTGGTACGGTAAAGAACACATGAATAGGTTTACTATGTGGAAATTCCTTTTGAGTAAGTATATATATATATATATTTAATATAAGTATACTTTCAGAAGTATGCATTCAGTATGTTACAGAACTGGAGTAATAGTAATACTACTGCAAAGTGTAAAGTTTCTACGATGTAAAATGCGTAATGTATAAATAACAGTGCTGTCAAACGACATGCAAAATAAAAGTGTTTGTTTACATAATATATGTGTGTGTACTGTGTATATTAATTATGTATAAATACAAACGTGCATGCGTATATAAGAAAAAATATGTTACGTTTATATATTTAAAAAGTTAAATATTGCATATGTACATAACAAACATACACAGTACACACACATATATTATGTAAACAAAAACTTTTTTTTAACAGCACTAATAAATGATATGTGGAATAGTATGCATAATAGTATGGTGAAAGCAGGCTAAGTGAAATAGAATGCATAAATGTTAGGTGAAAGTATGTGAAATAGCATGCAAAGTAGTATACAAATAGTATATTGATAATAGTATGTGAAGTAGTATGCAAAACATTGTGGTAATAATACGTTAATGATAATGTGTAAAAGTATGCAAAACAAGTGTGCATAGCAGTATTTGAAAAAGTAAGTAATAAGAAGCATGTGGAGAAGTATGCTAAACAGTATGCATTACTGCGTTGATAATAGTATTTGAAAAAAGTTTGCATAATATTATGTGGAATGGTATGCAAAACAGTATGCATAAAAGTGTTCATAATAGTATGTGAAATAGTATGCAGTATGGTGACAGAATGTGAAATAGTATGCAAAGTAGTATACATAATAGTATGTTGATAGTAGTATGCAAAACAGTATGCATAACTGTGTTGATAACAGTATCTGAAAAAGGTTGCATAATAGTATGTGAAACAATATGCAAAACAGCATGTGCAATAGTATGTTGATAATAGTGTGTGAAAAAGTTTGCAAATATAAACATTTGAAACGGTAACACTTTATTTGGATGGTCCACTTTAGACAATCTACTAACAGTAAGTTACTTTGCAACTACATGTCAACTAGCAGTCATTAGAGTATTAGTAGACTGTCTGCTTAATATCTTCTAACACTTTATTTTGATGGGTCCACAACATACTACATACTGACTATCAGAAACTTTGCAAGTATATGTCAACTTATTCTACTAACCCTAAACCTACCCTAACAGTCTACTCTGAGAGTTAGTAGACATGTAGTTGAGAATTAATGAGAATTAGTTGACATGTTGACATGCATGTAGTCAGTAGAATGTCTAAACAGACTCGAAATAACCTTTGAAACTGTAATCTCACCATTGCATGTGCAATTCAGCTACTGTATTTGTCAGGACATAAATAAATATTTTATTATTAGCATACCAATGTTATCTTTATATGTCAAAAATAGCAATATGTTAGTTTGCATTTCCAAAATTAGCTGAAAAATTGTGGCTAAAATGATCTCTACATGTATGTTCATGTCGTGTGCAGTGTATTGTGGGATGCATTATAATCTGGGCCCTGTCCCAAATGAAACCCTATGATCATTGGGCCATTTGGATGTGGGCCTAAACATGTACTAAACGTATTTAGTAAAGTAAAGTATTTCATACATGCATACATTTGCGTAGTAAGAATAGTATGATAGTGTTACATTTCAAACATAACCTAAGTAGGTGGTCTTTCAAATCAAACAGTAGTTGACTAAATGGCAGATGTAGTGTCTTACTTGCTTTGCTACCTTCCCATAACTAGCGAAGTACATACTTTTTGTGTGCAGCAAGTGTCTGTGAATTGGAACGCAGCCAATTCTGTAAATGAGAAAGCTAAGTGTTACATTTCCTTGCCCAAATCGCTAATGAAACTGGCCACCTTAAGACTTCATGTAATGAATATTTGGAGCTTGAAATGAGAATATTTCCAGTGCTATTGTCGCACAGTGGCTTCCTGTTTCGCTCTGTGAATATCTCTCTTTTGCCCTGTCGCAAAACATAATAACTTGTTTGACTGTAAATACAAGCAGCTCGTGGCAATTATCCGTCGATACATACACTTGAATGAGGCAGACAGTAATAAGTTGATGCTCCAACACAAACTTGGTTGCAAACGGACTCCTCCTCTCCTTGAAGTAAACCAAAGCCAGCAAATTATGGAAATCAGCTGCACGAGTTTACTTGACTGACACGGTTTGTTTGCTTTCACAGATTAAAGGCCAGCAATCTTTTGAAGCAAGATGTATATGGAAATCATAGCTGAGTTGTGTGAGGTGTGACCTGCATCTGAAATGTGGGACACATGAGCATAATTTGGTCATGTCTAGATAAAGCCACTTTCATTGTTTCTTTGTACACATTTATTTCCCTATGCAACATAAATGAAGAATATTTCATCAACTTTGCATCTCGTAACTTGCTGTGACACTGATTAATGCAGTAAAGATCTGCTGTCAATCTATTAATCGCATACAAAATAAAAGTTTTGTTCACTTAATATATATGTGTGTACTGTGTATATTTATTATTTATATATAAATACACACATATATGAATATATAATTGTAAATATATAAATGTAATCTATCACTGCAAATACATGTAAATATTTAATATATATATATACAATATGTGTATTTATATGCACATAATAAATATACACAGTACACACGCATTTATTATGTAAACAAAAACATTTATTTTGGATGTGATTAATCGCAATCATTTGACAGCACCAATATAGATATAGATATATTGCTTAACAGCTTTATATTATATATTAAGTGAAACATAAATGATTCTTTAGACTTTTAGATGGAATAGCATGCATAATAGTATGTTAATAGCATGTGAAATAATATGCATAAGGGTTGGTTGACAATAGTCTGTGAATTAGTATGCAAAACAGTATGCACAAAAGTATACTGCATTGCTAAACGTATGTGAAAATATTATGTTCAAAATAGTATGTGAGACAAATAGAAGAATAATTAAAAAATATTTCTCAGAATTAAAGATCGGCAGAGGCCATGTGTGTGTGTGTGTGTGAATATATAAAGAAGAGATAAAAGGTAAAATAAATGAATGAGGCAGACTTGGACCATGCTCAGCAAACAATGAATGAAGAAAAATTGAATTTTTTTTACTCAACTCACATTGTTATTCAGTGTGTGAATGAATGTGACAGAGCCAAAGACAGCGAGAGAGTAAAGGGGTGATGTGTGTCTGCTGTACAGTGAGACAAGCATGAATTACTGCGTCCAGCATCAATCACAAGATGATCTGAAGACAGCAGAGTTTGGGCGTGGGTGCAGGAACATGTCGTGGCAGATGTCAGTGAGACGTGTGTGTGTGTCACCTGAGAAACACTCCGATTATGAAAGAATGTGTCATTACCTCACCACCCCACAGATACACAGGGAGGGGAAAACAAACACACTTTAAGAACGCTTTTTAGTCACAAAGTACTGCTACGGTACTGTGGTAATTGATGGTATCAGATAGGAATATAATGGTAGTTTAATTTGTAATATAATACTGAAAGATTACAATAATCAAATATTCTTATGCACTTCATAGAATATCATGAAAAACATGGTAGTACCATGGTAAATATGTCAAAACAACATGGTATTACAGTGCTGGCATGTTTAAAGATCTCTGGCTCCTCACACCCATGTGATTGGTTGTGTAATGCTTGGTTAAGGCCCTACTTTTAGGTTTTACTTTTTTGCGTGTATGTGCGCAGCGCTGAGTGAAATTCAATTTCAATTCAATTCAAAAATAGCCCAATAATAATAGGCCGCTTAATAGTAATAATAGTTTTATACATTAATGAGCCCAATATCGTCTTGACTATCGACAAAGACATCTGGTATCGTCGATTTCTCTGACTATCGTCTATCGGCACAACCCTACCTCCGTCTGCTCGTCGCCGAGGGCGTCCCCCCGCGGCACCCAGAGAGGATTCAGCTCCGACCCCCGCCGATGCCCAACCGGCGGCCCGTCGTCTAGCTGACTGCGGGCGAGGGGCGCCGCTGCTGCTCAGGGACCGGCCTTAAACACCCGGAGGGGCGGGAAGCGTTCCCTCCACGAGGCTAGCTTATGCTCCGAGATGAGTCTGTTGTTGACCTGGCTCCTCTCGCAGAGAGGACCCACAGAGTGCATGATCGCAGTTGTGCTTTCCTTCCTGCAGGAGAAGTCGGAGCGCAGGCTGTCCCCTTCTACTCTCGAAGTGTATGTCGCTCTAATAGCCGCAGATCACAATGCAGTGGAGGGCTTCTCACGTCCTTAATCAGGACAGCAGGTGAGTGACCGGCTTGCCGCGCCGCTCCTACGGGACCCACGTTTAAAATATCTCAGTGTTCCCTTAAATGCGCGTAACCTGAGTCCTCCCTGCCCCGCAGTCGGACTAGAGCGGAGTAGCTCCGGCTGCGCTTCCTCTGGTCT
>JAUCMR010000091.1:880685-896137 GCA_032357425.1 Enteromius argenteus
AAAAGTGGTTCCCCTATGATTACGAGCCAAAGAACCACTTTTTAGTACTATATAGCACCATTTGTTTTTAGAGTGTACTTTTTCCCTTCATTTCCAGTTTAAACCTCACAAATCCTGACTTTTTTCATCTAAAGAATTCTAAGTATATTTTACAATTTAGCAATCTTCTGAAAATTGCATTCATATTGAGTTTCCAATTTTTAGTTTATTGTTATTGTGACGTTTTATCTCACAATTCTGACTTTTATTTTCCAATTTGCGAGTTTATTACATCTCACAATTCTGACTTTATCCTCAGAATGTTAGTATTTTTTCCTTTGAATTCTGCGTTCTTTTAATCCACCAGGGACTGAAAATATTACAGCATAATTGTGACATTTTATCTCTTAGTTCTGACTTGCAATTCTCCCTTTTTATACGCTTAATCAACAATTTAGACTCAGAACTGTGCTTATATTACATTTACATCTTACAATTCAGTTTCCACAACAGAATAAAAAAAACTTTTAATATCCTAGTTGCAACTTTTTATCTCACAATTCTGACCATTTATATTTAGCAATTCTGACCTTTGCAATTCTATTTTTTAGGCTTATAGTTACTGACCCTTGCTTTTCTGCAATCTAAGAAAGCAAAAGGAGTGGGGAACACTATTTCATGTTGACTTTACCAGAGCTTTTAACTGTTTTAATGAGTTTTCCAGAGGTGCTCAGTCTCAAAGCAGACTGAATGAAGTGTGAGTGACCATCACATTTCCAGATGTGTCCTCATCCGTGTGACTGTACCTTCTCCTTCCTCCAAACCGGACTTCAAACATGGTCAAACCGCAGTTTTCAACAACATCTTAAAGTTCAACAGCCGCGCTTTGCACATGGACTTTCTTTTAGAGTACACGAATAAAGTTTAATGAAGAAAATGTGGCGCTTCAAAGCAGAGGCATTTGGGAAACATTTCCAAAGTGTGTCTTCGAGGCTCAGTGCCCATTTGTTTGCACGTTAATGTGATACGTGAAAAAATTAGTGCATTACCTTTTATTGCTCTGCTCTCGGTTTAATATGCACCAGCTGCTTTGTATGAAATTCTTATTAAGAGAAACAGGATTAATGATAATCTTTATCTGTGCGCCGCCAGGGATTCTCAATAGTATCTCTCTGCTAAACAAAAGAGACAGATTATGAGAGCTCAGACGGAGATGTGTTATGAGACACGACAAAGTGGCTTTGACAACTGTCTGTTTTCATCCTGGGTTTGATGCAGATGTGTTTTTGAAGAGCTCTTCATCACCCCTGACCTTTGACCCTCTCAGAGTCAGCCTTCAAGCTCAGCTGGCCATTTTTCTGATATAGAAAAATAAGTCTATTTCAACTTCTTGGATCTAATGGCTGAATTTCCGACTGTCTGTGATTGGGAATAGTATGTATTTTAATATTTATTCAGCTTTTTAATATATTTGATTTAATTATTTATATATTTAATATATAATAAAAATATATTAAGCAGAATATTTACATTTATTCCCAAACTGTACATTTGAACTAATTCACAGAAATTAAAAGTCATAATTCTACTGTATATTTAATTAGACAAAAAATTAATTATAATAAATAGATTATATAATATAATATAATACAATATAATAATGATACAATTTTATATTACTAAAAAATGATAATATATGTAAATATTTAATATGCAATTTTATTTAACAAATCATATATAGACAGATTATTTTAAATTCATTATGTATGAAATAGTTAAAAGTAATATAGTTCCTTAATAATATAATAAAATAATGATACAATAATATAAAATATTATTTATAAAATAATTACAAATAAATATAGATATATCTATCATAGATATATTATACAGATATATATATAGATAAATAGATAGATATGAAATGAGTCAAAACTCCCATTCTAGCGCATATTGGATTAGACAAAAAAAGTTCAAGAAACAGGTAAAAAAAAACTGCAAAGCAGTATCTGATATAACATCCAGCATGAGTCCACAGCTTGGTCCCTGTTTATCATGTTGATATAATAACCAGTAAACATCTCTCCTCTCACCTGTCAGCTCAATGACCTGAGGCTGGTGAACATCACGTGCACACATGAGTCCATGAGCATGTTTTGCCGGGGCCATTAGATGCCATGCACCATAAGCAAAGAGATGATGGCATATCATTACCCACAATGCCTTTTCTAACCCTCATCTGAGAGAGGAGCGAGCCGGGGGAGATGGATGCTCCGCCGAATGGGTCCTGACAGGACGGGGCAGGACTGATTTGGTATGCAGAGGGTCTCTCACCTTGAGGGGCAAGGTATTTGCTCTTGGAGTCGGCGTTAAGAACGGGATGAACGTACGGCATCTCCAAACACCCAGACAGGTGCTGCGTGCTCGTGAATTTAACAGCACGCTGCCTGAGAAAGCCTATCATATCATTTCCTCCTGCAGTAATTAGTGTGGAATGTTAGTTTTTCCAACAAGAATTAGCAGTCAGTGTTGATTTGTGTTATGACAGGACAGGAAGCGGCCTGCCTTCATAATAATACAGAGATTGGATTGAAGCGGATGATTATATAATGGTGGTAACCTTTTAACCTTCATTATAAAAAAGGCCTCTGGTGTAGAGTTTGAAATTAATTTGATAAGGTTCATAATGAACCAATAGAACAACAAAACTATAGAGGAGTATTCGTCGAAATGGACCGGTGTGGGCTGAAGGACAAACTCAAAGTCACTGCTGAATTTAGTTCACAGAAATAGAAATCACTTTGGCTAAATTATGAACTTGCTGTCTGAAATAAATACAGGGAAATGATGCAAAAACAGTAAATTGATAACTCGTTTCTGTTGACAAACACAAACATAAAGCACGACCAGTGTCGTCTGATTCTTATAAATCATTAAAAAAGAAGGTTTTTTTAGTTTTTTTTTTTTTTATGAAATCAAAAAGACTCACAGAACTTATGAATTGACCCAAATTACAAAATTTTTCAATTTAGTGATGATGCTAAACTAATTTCGGGAGGAGCGCGAACGACTTCTTGTAATGAATATGTCAAAAGAGTCTCATAATCACTTTCTAGAAACAAGTCAGATCTTTTAATAAATCATTCAAATATCAATCAAATCGACAATAAAGACTCACAAATGTTATAATGGCCAACAAAAAAAATAGAAAAAACATAAAATGAATCAGTAAGAAGATTTAAAATGAATCAGTCAAAAAGATTCTTGAATCAGTCAAAAAGATTCACAAATCTTCTGATGAATATGTCAAAAATATTCACAGATCTTTCAATGAATTGGTCAAAAAGATTCACAAATTTTCTTTTGAATCGGTCTAAAAAATTCACAAATCCTATAATGAAACGGCTCATACCTTTTAATGAATGAGCTTGTTCTTCTGAATCAGTCAAAACAATTCAGAAATCTTATAATGAACTGATTACAAAAGTGTAAAAAGTATAATAAATCGGTCAAGAAGACTCTTTTAATAAATCAATCAAAAAGACTCACATAACACATTTATCGAAAAGACTCACAGTCTATTAATAAATCAGTCAAAATGCTCCATAAATCTTTTAATGAATCGGTAAGAATGAATTACAAGTCTTTTAATGAACCACTTAGAATAAAACGAATGAATTGGTTGAAAAGATTCAAAGACTATGAATTAATCAGTCTTTTATTGATTTGATTCAATAGAATATTTCTCTTTTTGACCCGTCTGTTGTCATAGCAGCGGAATTGTTCAGTGGAATCTGAACAAGAATCATTTCATTCCTGACGATTCTCATCCCTAAGCAGCAGACTAGCATCCTAAAACTCTCAGCCGTGGGCCGCCATCGGCGTGGCGTATCTAAATGAGAATGCACTCATGTATATTACATGAGGTTTGTCATCTTCAAATAGAGCCCTGCAGACAGACTTTGCTAGGTGTTGTTCGGCCGCGCCCCTGGTGTCTCTAATCTCTGTGATTAAAGTTGACTTAGATCATCGCCTCCGGCCCTGCAAGGCTGCCACGCATAATCATCTGTTTTCATCTTTTTGCGACAGGCATGGCATGACCATCGAGAGGACTCTTCAGGGCTCCTGGCCGGCCTCAGTCAGCGGGGAGCGCTGGCTTTCTTGTGTATGAGATGCATTAGCATAGCTCTGGCTCTCGGCTCTCATATTGAGCAACAGCGACGAGACACAGTTTGAACTGGCTTCCTTTTAACTGGAAGAGTGAATCGGAGAAGAACTGGGTTACAGGATGCTGAATTGGACAAAACATGACCAATTCGTACGACCTCACTTGATTTTGTACGATTTTGTCTAAAACCCAGTGACGGGTAGGTTTAGGGGCGGGGTTAGGTTAAGGTCATTCATACAAAATATGAATTGCCAACTCGTAAAATACGATTTCGCAAAAATCTTATTAATTCGTATGAGTGAGGTCGTAAGAATTAGCCACTTCATAAAATATGTACAAATTGCCATGAGATCAGGTTGAATTGGACAACAAAGGTTCTGCAAGTTTTGTTAAATAATTACTATAAATTAAAATAATTAATTTGAACTAATGAGCCTATTTATTCCCTGAAATGTCAATATAATCAAAGGAATTCACAAAATATATTTAAATTTTACCATATAACATGTTCATAAAATAATTGTAAATGAATAAATAAATAATTTAATTAATAATAACAATAATAAATATAAAATTCCGCAATAATAATGCAAAAAAAAGAAAAAAAAAGAAAAACTTATAATATAAAAATAAAATAATTTTACATGTATATGTGTGTGTGATCATTATACAGTTTGTATATAAATGTATATATATATATATATATATATATATATATAATTTATACAGTATTTTTGTTTATTTTGAGATATTAATTCTTGAATAATCTATAAAAAATTATATTATATATATATTTATCTTTTTTTTTCATTCCTTTATATATATTCTTTTCCAAGTCATGATTCAGCATTGTGTTCGCTATTCAGTTATTGAATTGGAGCTCTGGAAATAAAATGCCATGCAATCCTAGTTTTAAACCCCATCTGTCACGCAGCTATAGGATCTGCTCTTCAGCCTCTCAAACAACGCTTGTCTCCAGCCTCTTACCTGGAGTGATGTGAAGTAAAATCAAACAGTGATTCTAGAGGAAGTGCACACAGCCCGCAGTGTTTTGATACGTGTCAGCGTGTCGACCTGAAGCACAGCTGGTGGTGAAGCACATGGCGAGAATGCAGCTCTGGGCTAAAAATAGAAGGAGTGTTTCATTTCTACATGCACTACATGTGTGAACTTTCCCATGGTGAGCTGGAGAATGAGGTCAGGAGACTTTTAAAGGAATCAAGATTTAACATCTCAAACACACCTGACAATCAAGTCCCAATAGAGACTGGAGTAGTATTCACCATGCAACCATTTGTGCTTTAATACAAATCCTGTAGTTTCACACAGAAAATCAGGCACTATATATTTCACCCAAAAATATAAATTTGCTGTTAATTTACTCACCCTCAACTAGATGACTTTTTTAGATTTTTTTTTTTTTGGCATTTTTAGCCTTTTATTAGATAGGACAGATCAAAGTGGACAGGAAGTGAATTGGGAGAAAGAGAGGAGGAATGGGATCGGGAAAGGTCTGCGAGCCGGGACGCGAACTCGCGACGCCCGAAGCACAACGGCGCTATATGTCGACGCGCTGCCCACGAGGCTACAGGCGCCGACCTAGATGACTTTTTTATTCAGTAGAATGGTAAATAAGATGCTTAAAAAAACCTACAAAAGCATATCAGACGATACAAAATTAATACCTGTGCCTCCTGATGATATATTAGGAAGTGAATTGATTGGTATGTGCTTAGAATTGTATTATTATTATTTATTACCTGTAATCCAGAGCAAATGGTTCGGTTTGCGAATGAATCATTCTTTTGACCCGGTTATTTTTGGTGAATTATTTTAGTTTTAAGTTCTAAATCTGAAACAGTTCGTGGCTCGAGCAGCACAGATCTACAAGTTACTCAATCAAAACTCACTTTCTGATGCCTGACAATTGCAGCATTTCTGATCCTGTGATGAATCAACTGATTCAGTGCTTCAGTTCCTCAAACAGTCACTGAACTGAGGAAACAGTTCGACTCAGAACAACGAACGAACCAAGCACTTGAATGAAGGGGTAAAATTAAACTCTCATCATTTATATAAAAATGTGAGATGATAAAGATTTTTATTCACTAAATATGCTTTAGACACGTAAAACATCATAATTATTGTGTGCTTTAGTAATATAATTGCATGTATGTGGCGTCTAGTGAATTGAACCAGTTCATAGAATCAAACTGTCCGAAAGAACCGGTTCATGGAAAAGAATTGTATCTCTCCCGTTTGCCTGCAGCTCTAGATTACAGGTATTAATGTTGTATAGAATTCAGTTTCTTGCACAGACTAATAGTTTCGCTTCATAATGCACTGTCAGGAGCCACGGGGGTTCATTTTGTGTTGCCTGTATATGATTTTTTGACTTTTAAAGTAAAGGTAGCCACTGACTTACATCTTGGATGACCTAAGGGTAAATGATTTAACAGTACATTTTACACCAGTAAAAATTCTCCCCATGATAAGAAATAGTCTTTCCACACTAATAATGATAAAACCTAGTTGTTGACATTTTTGTATGCGACTGCTTGGAGCGTCATGAAGGAAGGTGGATGTGAAATTGAGGAGTTTATCGCTAAACAAAAAACTCCTTCTACAGTCAGGAACTAGTTTGGTCAGGGCTGCACAGTATAGCGTCTTGAATACATGTACTACAACAGCACATGTGCATTACTGATTTGCATGTGTATGACTCTGTTTACAAACCTGTAAAAGTCCAGATAAACCATATATTGTCGCAATCAAATGTTTATTGCTTTCAAGTTTCCTCAGTTAAAAATTCTCTAATATCTGCATTTTATTCAGCTATAGCAGTAACTGGATACTTTTGTCCATATTAGGGATTTCCTGGAGCATCCCAGTATTACTTTTGCTATGCATAGTAGATTTTTTTGCGCAAGGGCGCCCTCCAGCTTCCAGTATGAATTAAATAGTCATTACATTACGTTCACAACACCACGTTAAAAATAGAAAAAATATAATACTTTTCTTTAAAGAAACAGGATTTTTTTTGTCTCTTAGTAGATGCCTAAGATTCCCCGAATTATCATCATTGATATCGTTATCGTAATGAATACAAGAAATGATTGTCTTATGTTTTTAAGCTCACATCGCCCATCCCTAATTCTAAGCACTTCAGCCAATTCAAAACAATTTCAGTGTTTCTCCTCATCAGACAGCCTGATCCTGGATTGCTAAAGCTCAGATGGCCAATATAAGCAGCTTAAATGGCTTTCTCACTTGATCTCCACAAACAAAACGCTAGATGCTGATTGGTTCCTCTCTGTTTGAGTGGGCGGGGCTTGTATCTATCAGAGAGACGAGTGTCAGGGGAAATTCTTTCAATGCTCATCAATTTAAACACCAGCGATATACTCTCATTTAGGGAAGAAAATGAAGTCATCACAGCGTTTCTCCTTGACTTTGTGTCTGTGTGAGTGTGTGTGTGAGTTTTCTTCCTTTTTTCGGGGGCAGGATTGCACTTCCACAGACTTCACGGATGCAATGCAGTTGCCAAGGCAACGTCGCCAGGCAGCCGAGTGTGAGAGAAAGTGAAGGAGACTGACTTTACTCTTACACTGAAACACTTATATTCTTATGAGGGTTATTTGAAGACGTCGCCACGCTTCATCTGCTCAGCATATTCAATTAACCCTCTGTATGGAGAGACTAGATTTCACAGTTCTCTGTTGGTGGTTGCTAAGGTGTTCTGATGGTTGTTAACTGTTAACACGTTTCTGTGCAGTTGCTAGGATATTCAGGATGGTCTAAAATGCATTGCAATGTGGTTGCTGGGACGTTCTGGGAGCTTTTTAGTGCATTGCTATGCGGTTGCTGAACTGTTATTGGTTTTTAGTGGGGTTCCATGTGGTTGCTAGGGCGTTGTGGGAGGTTTTTAATGTGTTGATATGCAGCTGCTAACACTGTGTCCTAACTACATGCGACGTGACGCTGCAGCACGTGATAAAAGGTATCTTTTCCATGCTAATCAGAGTTTTTGCCCAAACTAGCCACGACGGCTGGAACAACACCATACAAACTATATGACAGTGAATAATCTCAGGTTATTATGTGCTTAATTCAAAGTTTAACATGTCCAATATGAGTTTAAATATTATATTACATGACCTTATAGCCATACTGAAAGCAACAACAGACAGTTTACCTCAGATCTTGAAAATAAATGAAAGCAAAGATGACCGTTAAAGGGATGGTTCACTTTGAAACTAAAAACTGGAAGTTTATTACCCCAAAGGCATCTAAGGTGTAGGTGTCTTTTTTTCTACATTAGATCCAATTTTGAGATTTTTAAGTCAAACCGTTGTAGTCTGTCAGTCATATAATGGTCGGTATAGGGAACTTTCTCCATGAGAGAAAAAAAAACATGCACAGAGAAATCCAAATGAAACCATACCCTATCATAACAATACATCGATGGCCTAAGACACGAAACGAGTGGTTTGTGTGAGAAAAGGAACAGTAGAAGATGGCGCCTGCATCCATCCATTTTACGAAGCACTCGTCCATGGTGTAATACAACACAGGTACAAATTCATTGAACATTGATTATTAATAAGTTTAACTACGGTTCATACATAATTTACATGACGGAATTAAAGATAAATCCTTTAATCTTATTACTGGAGCTACCTGTTTTAAATGATTATAAAGCAGCAAGCAATCTATGCTTGCGCAGACTACACCAGAGCACGCACACACGTCACGCAATAAATAAATACTGTACGTTTTCTCACACAAACCACTCGTTTCGTGTCTTAGGTCATCAATGTATCATTACCATTATATGACTGACATACTACAACGGTTTGTTGCTTCTAAGTTGTTTTTTTAGTGTGTTGCTATGTGGTTGCTAAGTTCTTCTGGGTGGTTTGTAGGATGTTTTTATGCAATTCTAAGGTGTTATAAGTGTTTTTAATGCATTGCTATGCTATTGCTCAGCTGTTCTTGTTTTTTAATGTGTTGCTATGTGGTTGCTAGGGTATTCTTGTTCATTTGCTAAGGTTTTCTAATTGGTTTTGACTTTTAATGTGTTGCTTTGCAGTAAGAAGTCCGAAGTTTTTTTTTTGGTTTTAAGTGTGTTGCTTTATGACTGCTAAGATGTCCTGCTTGGTTTTTAGCGTGTTACTATATGTGCATTGCTATGCAGTTGCTAAGTTGTTCTGGATGGGATTTAGTGTTTTTAAGTGGTTGCTAGGGTGTTCGGAGTGTCTGTGACATTTTATACACCTGTTTTAACACAAAAACCTGATGCATAGAAAATGTATACAAGTTAGCAGGTTACAAACCAGACTTAGCATTAGGTGTTTGTTCAAATCCCTACCCCAAGTAAGAGCCTAAGTAATAGTGTTGTTTGCCTTAGCAAACAAAGCTAACCACAACCTGTCTTTTGTTCTTAGGTTGGTGCCATTGCTGTGCCATGTGAATTACATGTTAGCAGCAGTTAATTGCAGTGTAGCATCTGATGCCATCAATGGCTTTTGGAAACATTGGTATTAATGTTCAGTCTGCATTTGACATCCTGCGCTAGGCACTCAAAATTACAGATTGTGAGCGAGTCGACTCCCAACGTGTTATCAGCTGTGCGTCTCTGCAGCACTTCATAGCGTCTTTTCACATTAGCTCACAGTGGCGAGTGTCTTAAGAACCGATTGGAAAAGTGTCAAGAGTCAACATTCAGACCACAGCCTTTGCTCTCTGAGGGAAAATACACTGAATGGGGAACGTCACAAGGACTCATTGAGGCTGAGTTTGTGCTAGCAGCAGTTCTGCCGTGAGCTTTAGCACTGTACTTATGGCTAATCTGTTCCTGGCTGTGATTTCTATCCTGCAAGCATGTGAAGTTGCAAGCTGGCTGAGAACCAGGCACTACAGGAGTTTTTCACACAACTTTGTTCAAAATAGTTGTCTTTGCCAACTGTCTTTCAATAAATTAACAAGTACATGCTAAACTTAGCATTACATATAGCCATTATATGTCATAGAATTCCCAGAAAACCCTTCACTAAGCTCCGCCTCCTTTGGTTACATTTGATAACTGACAACATCACATAGAAATGGCATAATAATTAGAGAAATGTTTTTCTTGTTTGACCTATATGAACCATTTCAGTTACCTTTTTCCAATACACACTCATGGCAGTATGTACCGATCTTAAATTTGGCGAACTGGTCACTAATTCGATACAATCTCATTTGTAAGGTTTTGAATGATCTGCTTATGTCCCACTTAATGATAGGTTTAAGGAAGGACCTTCTTGCATACATTTATTTAAACGTTCATGTAACTGATTCATTCTAAAGCGCTGATTTCATCAACAAAACAAATGACCTTTCTAATAAATCATTGAAACATTCACCTAATTGATTTGTTTAAAAATGCTGACTCGTTATGAAACAAGTGATTGTTTTTTTAAATGTGTCACTCAACTGATTCATTCAAAAACACCGAATTAATTAGCAAACAAACACTGGGGATTTCTAAAAATCACAATTTTTCCCATAGGGATTTAAAAGAAAAAATGGCTTAAACCAAACCAACCAGCAAACTTTGATTTGAAGGTTACAAGGCTGTGTAATTTTTATATCTTTAATGAAGGAAAGAACTACAAGAATGGCAAATGATAATGGATAAAACTATTGGTTTAAATTACATGAAATAAATGTAATTTTACATGTCTTGCAAAATATGTAAATATAAATGTAAACAAGCATTTAAGAAGTTTGAGAGCACAAAGAGACTTGAGTGGGCGGTTCTTTTGGAGCAATTTGTTTGTATCAGATCTCGGATTGGTGTAGATTCTTCTGAAGAATCATGGGAAATGCAGTTTTCACTAGAAATGGCAATGTTGAACACAACTATTTTAAAAGAAGTATAAATATAATAATCAGGACTAATGGCCTCAAGTGAAGCATATATCATTCATTAACAACCTTGTAATTCTGAGTAGGTCTGACTGTAATGGTTTATCATTAAAATTTATTCTGCCATGGAGAATATGAATGGGATTACTTACAGAACCCCAACTGATGGAAAAATAGACAACAGTGGTTAAGGTTTGATTGGTCAGAAATGTTTTAAGGGCAGGTCTTAGTGACGCCAGGTTAACTGCAAAGATCTAAGAGCAGGGTCTGCGTGCTTTTGGCTTCAATGAGATGCGGCGCTCACAAGCATATGTTCAACACCAGTGCCTCACACTTGAAAAACAGGCACATGCTGGCATGCATCAGACTGGAAGAGTTGGCAACATCAACAAACAGCTAGCAGCAATTGTTATTCAAGGAGTTTCCAAGGAAACACACTGGCAACGTCTTTCCTTTGTCGGCATCTGGAGATGAGAAACCTGCCCATGGCTGTCATTAGCACCTTCTGAAGAGATTCCACTGCAGATTTTCATTTATACACCTCGTATGAAAATGATTTCTCCACTCCCTTTTCTAGTATATGCTGTGTGACAGTGGAAATGTAGAGATTTATTGCAGTAGATATATTTGGTCACATCTCAGGAAAACACTAATCATACTCTTCTGACGTCTCAGCATCTCACTTCTATGTTACAGCAGTGATATGAGAAGACATGTTTGTTTTCCATCCCTGTCTCCGGCTGTAAGTGTGCTGACTCTGAACGCTATACTTTTTTTAGTCCAGAATGTTCTGCTCCAGTTCCCAGAACAAATCAAAAGCTCTTTGTGAATGTAGGAGGTTGTAGCTGAATATGCCCATGTCTCAAGTCCCTTGTATATGGTATTTGAGTGTCTATTATTTTAATACTGTTTTGCTTAAAAAGTTAAATAATATAAATTATTAAGCAAAAATGTACTCAAGAATGTGTGGTTTCTTGTACTCCTTTTTGCCAGACCTAAAGAAAAAATATGTATGGACTACATAAGAGATGCAATTTAAAATGTTCCTGTCTCTTTGGAGTGTTACATGCTGTTAGTGCATAGATAAGATCCCTAAAGTTACAAAGATTAAAGTCTCAAAACCAAATAGATATTCTTTATAAAAGTTATCACTTGTCCAAGTCCCCCTAAAATGACTCATTTAAACACGCCCCCACTTTTTTTATGTCATAGAGTGGGTTTTTTTTCAAACACCGCCCCAAATGTTTACACAAAGAAAGAAGGCGGAACTATTATTCTCGCTGTAGTGTTGCTGCAGGCGCCATGTTCAGGAGACTACTTTGTTTTTGCTTCCAAAAGAGGACATAACCAGAAATCAGTGGTCAAGTTGTATTCAACCCAAATATTAGAGAGTGTTCAGCGCATTTACGGAGGACTGTTTCCTAAAACCTGGAGAGCAGATTATGCTGGCTGTGCACATAGACTATAAAGTGAGGAAATTCTACCTCTGCAAGAACAGTCTGGCGCTTCTGACTCACAACCTTTAAGTAAATTACGTTTTCTTATTAAAAGAACCTGCTACTTACTATTCAAACGCGAGTTTTGAGCAGTCAAGGATAACGTTAAGGCTTGCTGTTTGTCGTTTCTCCAATCACGAATGCAGATATGGTGTTATGTTTACGAGGTGTGATGCAACGCAATGATAATCAGTAATTATGTCTCCACTGGATGCAACAAAAGCCTCGTTTGTAATGTGTTTTATTGTTTTGGTGTCATATTGCCGGGACGCAGCATCATGTTATGGTAAGGGGCGTAACATTTCCATCAGAGCTTGTGTTATTCGGCCAATCACAACGCACTGGATAGCTGGCCAATCAGAGCACACCTGACTTTTTTAGAACAATGAGCTTTGTACAAATCGACCAGTTTCAGGATGCGGGCTTAGAGGAGAAACAATAATGTAAAGTATGTGGAAAATAATGTGTTTTTTGCACCATAAACCGCATAAACACTTTGCATTACACCAAATACACAAAACAATCATCTTTTTAGCAACATCATACGACCCCTTTAAAAAACACTGAATAATTCAGCATAGGAATACTGTGTTTTCTGATGTGCCAATTATTCTGCTGTGACTTTGTTTGGAACTTTTTTTGTTGGTGGCAGCCATGCAAAATATAAAAATGTAAATCATAAAATAAGCTCAAGCAAGTACCAATGAGCAAAGACTGAATCTTGCTGTAAGCCTACTGTGTATAAAACTGGTGTCATCTCCGTGAACTTATTGATTTGAATTGCATCAAAAAATGTTTTGAAATAAAGACAAAAGCACAAATATAATGGTCCTGCCATTTAGCCATACCAGTGCAACATGAAGACATGGACAAGGATTTTGTACGAGAGGTCAAAGTTGAACAACGCTGGTATCTTGGGACTCTAACGACCTTTCCAGGTCTAATCGAAATGTCAGTAACTTCATTCTTTGCCAACTCAACCCTTTCCTAGCCTTTTGCTGTACCCTTGCCATCTGCATTGACTTTCATTGCATTTCATTTTTGTCTCTCTCACTCGTACATAACCTGGCTCATCTCGCAAGCATGTCATACAGAAAAATAGGAAAGTATATTTTGTTTAAAACGAAGCTTATCACCATCAATAATTTATTGCAGTTTTCATTAAGCCCAGTTTTTTTATTTTAATGTGATTAATAATGAATAAGTACTTTACAATTGAAATAATATTAAATCATTTTTATTAAAATGTAAGTGCTTTTTTACACCTTGAGGGTAAAATAGACTACATTTGTAAAGTTTAATTTCTGTTTTTGATTTTGGGTTGAAATGTGACTTGGACAGGATTTTTAGCATTCATTTATTGATTTTCTCTCTTTTAGCCAAACTACTCCCTATTTCTTTCCTATTAATTCTTTTTCCTCTATACTCATCCTTCAGTCCTCAGACTGAGGCGAACAGTCAATTAAGTTTCATCGCTGTAAATGGCATCTAAAGTATTTATCTGCTCTCACTCTTAGAGCTGCATCTGAGCACCTTTTACATGGATATGGAGCCTGACCTGGCAGAGATGTGCTGTAAAAACCCATCCATTTCTGTATGTCCTGCAGCGCTAGTCTCATGTAATGCTGTGCTGGTCATTTCATTTTTAGTAGCATTTTAGTAGCTGTTTCAGATGCATTTGCACGTTGCATTGTATGAGTGCAAGCAGTGTTGACACAGATTGTGAATAAAACAACAGAGATGCTACAAAAAGACACTCCTGACTTCAATGTAATTAAAGCCAAATGCAGCTGCAAAAGAACAGTCACATGAGGTTGATTGCCAATTAGCAGAACCTGTCAGCTAGAAAGAATATCTTGACAATTAGTGCAGTGATATGTGCATTGACAAAGGAAACATTAGACAAACAACAGTCACAATGAGAACAGACTGACACCACAGCTGCACTGGTCTCACACCTGCAAAACTGTTTGCTAATTATGTGCACAAGTTTATGCGAAATCAAGCTAGTTCTGTGTATAGGGCAAAGGCAGTGTAATGATGAGTAACCTACATCAGCTGCATTGAGGCTAAACTCAGCAGACATGGAAACTGTACACCGTGAGCTTTATTAAGCTGGGATTTATGGTAGAGGTTGTACACTGGTTGTACAAAAAAACATACCATGGTCAACTGAGATATATTGCTTTATGTTCCCTACATCTGAAGTGGTTTACATTTTAGGACATGCAGAGAATGCAAAGAGTGCAAGTGTTTGATTCGATGACGTCAGTAATATTTTAATATTTTTAAAACATAATAATCTTTTTTTTTAATTAATATTTTTAATAATAATTTTTATATTCATGTACTACCATTCAAAATGTTTTATATACATTTTTTTTTTTTTTTTTTGCAAGAAGTATTTATTGTTTACCAAGGCTGCATTTATATGTTTAGGTTTTTTTCTCACAACTTTTAAAAATATAAGCTCAAAATTGCTAGACATAAATTTGCAATTCTGAAGAGGAAAGTCAGAAAAAAAAATAAGGACTGTAATATAACATTTTTTATTTTTATCCTGTGGCATCAAAAATAAAAACAACAATATTAACAAAAGAATTTTAAGTACACTCAGAATTATGGCAAAAAATCTGAATTGTGAGATTTAAACTCATAATAATACTGAACAAAAAGTCAGATAAAATGCTGAGATAAAACGTCTTAATTCCTTTCCTAAAATTTTTTATTTAAATTGCAAAATGTAATTTGAGTTTTCAGTATCATTACTGAGTCACATGATCCTTCAGAAATCATTCTATATGCTTATTTGCTGCTCAAGACAGAAACGTGGCTAAAACCAGATGAATATATTACTTTAAATGAGTCTACACCCCAGGATTACAGCTATAAAAATG
>JAUCMR010000091.1:896237-914675 GCA_032357425.1 Enteromius argenteus
AATGTTCAGTGCTTTGCTACAATCTGTATTGTTAAAAGCGCTATATAAATAAAAGTGACTTGACTTGACTTGACTCAAGAAACATTTTGTGCTGCTTCATTTTGTTTTTGTGAAAACCTCCATACATCTGTTTTCAGAATTCACTGATGTACTGAAGGTTAAAAAGAACAGCATTTATTTTAATTATAAATTCTTTGTAACAAAGCAAATGTGTTTACTGTCACTTTTGATCAACTTGCAGTGGTTCCCAACCATGTTCCTGGAGGCCCCCCAACCAGTGTTGCCAATTTAGCTATTTTGTCACCAGATTTAGTGACTTCCCATGACTTTTGAGACTTTTTTCAAAAGTTTAGGGACAAATATAGCAACCTCTTGCCCACTGAACACTGACTTAAAACATCCCATAGCTAAAGAAAAGTATTAATTTCTTACTGAAGTGTATATGCAGTAATTGTTATGCACATAAGGACAAACCAAACTATAGCGTCTGACAATTGGAAGCAAAGATTATAGATTTCAACCTCCTTCATCTCTATAAGAACTGGAGGCTATACTACTTGAAGGATGGTGCAATATCCCACTGCAGGTATTTCACAACTGCTCTGACAGGATTTCATGAAAGACTGAAGCCGTTCTGAAGAAGAAACACGCTTTATATTCAGCGCGATAAGGACACGAAGGCTGAACGGTGTTCTTTATCATAAGGCGCTCTATCATAACCTCCTGTAACGTTATTGTCAAGTGCTGTCGAGGGATAGAGGAACACAATAAAGCCTTATGAGGCTTTGAGCTGGTAAATCCGCGGTGTTCGAATCCCCAGCCGAATGCACTGCAATGTCGCCCGGCTTATAACTGGTTATTTACCCTCTCAAAAATGAAAACAGTCCGGAGAGATTCGGATCCAGCTGGAACGGATGAGACTGTCGTGTATGAGCTGTCAGTCAAGCCGTGAGCGGCTCTGGACGGGCCTCGTCTCGTCACGCTGAGGTGAATGCTAATGGACCACACACACGTTCATGTTTCCTCAGCGGACAAACATTAGACGCCTGACAGAAACACAGAGCTTTCCTCCAATGACACTTTAACTATTGCTTTGTAACAGCATGCTGCCACACTCTTGCTATTTCTAAAGTGTGTGTAGTAGCCTAAGTACTGTGCATAGTATGTGAATATTTTATATTGTGCAGTATACTGTAAAATGTACTTTTTTTAAAGTCATACTATAAATGAAACAGATTATTGGAGTCTTATAATCTGTCTTAAAGTGCCCCATTATGGATTTAGAAAATGATCTTTCATGCAGTCTGTCTCTAAGTGAACGAAATTTTAAATCTGAAAGTGCACTGTGTATAAAGTTATTGTCTCTCAAAAGAAAGAGTCGACTCTGAATCATTGAAACGAGTCCCAAAGCAGTTTGATGTCAATATGAAACATTAGAACATTGCCCACCCACTTGTTTGTCTTTTCTCATTGGTCTGAATGAAAATGCAAATTCATTCTTCGCCACTAGGTGCCGCTTTTGGAGCATCAAACGCTCACAAACACTGCTTTAAATGAAGCTGGAGATCTATTTTAATTTTACTTTAAATATTTGTAATCCCACATGTTTGACACCTAATCTTACAGGGCTAATAAAAATTAAGCCATTTCATATTAAATCTGCCATTTGAAACATTTAAAAACTGTGTTTATGTCATGCAGCACAGTGGAAGGTCAGGTTGAGCTCATTGCATTGTGGGATACAGCAGAAGTAGTTTGCCATTCCTAAACATCCATCTGTGAATGTGACAGTCCATCCATCCTCATGACTCTTTCATGTTTGATCACGCACATTTCTGTCGGATGGATGCAGGACATTCTCTCTGACAGCACTGGCCTTTTCTGTGCTGTTTTGTGCGGTTCAGGTAATGCTGTCATACAGGTCAGGACTACAGGAACCACGATGCACACCGCCGCCGGCTGACAAAGAACAACCACCATCATCATCATCATCTGATGTTTGTCAGAGATGACAAGCCTCATGTTCCCAAATCAGCCCTCAGGACAGAAGAGCAGGAGATCTGATCTTATTACAGCAAATGAAAGCACAGTAAATAACGTTTTTCTTTTTGGTGAGGAAAAACTAGAAAACAAAACTGGGAAAATAACTATAAAACTATATTTTAGCTGACAAATTGAATCCAACTCTTATCCGTCTTCAATGGATGTGCAGCAAAAAACACTTCTTTTATGTGATTTTTTTTAGTTCACTTCATGAAAATAAATAATTAAACCTTAATGAATAAATCAATGAAGGAATAAATAGTATAATATATACACACTATCAGTAAAAAGTTTTTGAACAGTAAAATTTGTATTGTTTTCAAAGAAGTTTATGAAATTTATTCATGTGATCAAAGATACATTTTCAGCATCATTACATCCGGTCTTGAAATTCACATGATCCTCCAGAAATAATATACACACTCTCGCTAACGTCATTTTGTTTGTTTGTTTGTCTGCAAAAAGTTGTAAACAAAACAAATATTATTGGAATTTTTTTTATTTTTTCCAGATTTTTTGAGCAATTTTTCACAAATATTTCCACACCATTTAATTAATTAATTAATATATTTATTTATTTGCTTGCTTGGTTCAGTATTTTTTTATTAGTTTATGATTTGACTCCTAGTGTTTGGTAATAAAGAGAGTTTGAAAACAAGCATCTTACAGCAGAAGTATCTTTGAATGTTGTGTTCAGAACATTGATTTTACTGACTGAAAGTCTGTGTATGTACTGCCATTCACTGGGTTTTGAGTTTCGAGTAGTTTTCTTCTTCCTCTGGCTGGAGAGCTCAAACTTCAGCCGTCTCCGTACCGAAAGACAGAAGGTAGAGGAGGAGCGGCGATTGACTTGACACTGATTTCATTTCAGGGTTAATGGGCCCAAAAACCGTGTCTGTCTCAGATCAGAGAGTGTAAAGCAGCAAGACTAAATCTGACCTGACAGTGTTCTCCTCTGTACTGTCATTCACGTCAGAGCGGCTAACCGCATCTGCTTCTGCCTTCAAGCAGCCGGGTCCACTACATCCATGAGATTACACTGTCAAACTTCACCTGGACAGCTCACGTGATTATTATGTGCTTCCGGTTGAAGATGAACAGATGCTCAGTCCTGCAGCTCAAACAGCACAGTATTATGGTAGTAAAGGGTCATGGGTTCAGTTCCCAGCATGAACTGATAAACTGTATTAAATATCAAATATCAAATGCAAATAAAAATACGCACTCATACTTAATTGTCATAAAGATACGTCATTAACTTTTGAGTATTTAATTATTTTTTAAAATCTGAAATATGCTTATTTATTTTCTTATTTATTATTCATTTATTATTTGCATCAATTATGATATTTACACTATTTGCATTCACACAATAAATTATGTATGAATAAACAAACAAACAACTTAAACTGTAGAATATACTAAATATATTAGCATCAATTATAAATATATATTATTACAAAAATCACATTTTAAATAAAAAAATACTTTACATTTAATAATGTCTGAACAATTTATCACATATTTTCAAAACTATATTGTACATAATCATTTATATATAATTATATAATAAATAAAAATCTATATTTGCCTTTTAAATCCCCCCAAATTAAAAGATTTAAAATATATATACTGAATTGGCTCTTATTGAAAAATAATTTGCTGAAAAGGGGTGCATATGGAGATGTAGCAAAATATTACTATGAACATGTTTGTGAATGAGTAGGTCTAAACGGTCGAGGTGGACATGCTATGAATGTGATTGTACGTCAATGTTTTTGGGGGTTTTTTGTTATTAAAAGAAAAATCCTGTTTCTATGTTACAGCCCTTACAGGTGTGTACACCAAGATCACAAAGAGCCTGAAAGACAGACGTTTGTCCTATAATTTTACAATCAACATAAATCAAGTTTACAGTGAAAGTCACCAAAGTCGTAAAGCATCTGTTCATGTAGTTCTTTCTCTATGAAAACGAGTGATGCACCAATGACAGAGCAGCAAGTCAACGAACCAATTAACAGGGAAACATCTCACTGGAGCTCTGCTCTGCTTCCATGATGTAGACTGATGGGTAATGATGCTTGAGAAACACAATCAGAAGCAGGAGATGTGAATGATCATGACTGGAGGCTCAGCACAGCACTGACAGCGCAACAACTGTATTAACAATTCACATATTATATGATGACATGCATATCCATGTCCAGTTCTGCAAGACCAGAACAGATTGTTATGCAATCATCTGTTCAGGGAAGAAATGATGGAAAATAAATAGGACCCTATGATTTCCCAGATGCAAATAAAAAAAACAAAAAGACAAAAAAACTAATTTGCAGAACCCAGTCATAAAAACGGAAGATACTGTATAAAGCGTATATATATATATATATATATTTCATATGGTCCTAAATAAACCAGGGCTAGGACACTAATATTGTTTTTGATTGTTGCCAGGGCTCTATTCTGTAGTTGCTAATGTACTGTGGTTGGTTGTGAGGGTGTTGCAGATGCTACTGGTTACCAGGATGTTGCTTTGCAGCTGTAGGTGGTTGTTCCAGATTGTTGTCCTTGTCATTTGTGCGGTTGCTAGTGTATTGTGGGTGGTTGTCAGGTGTTTGTTATGCAGTTGCTAAGGTGAGTTGGGTGGTTGCTAAGGTGTTGCTATGCAAGAACATCTTTTTAGTAGTTTAAAGAATGTGGCTATAGTGTTCTTGGTGGTTACCAAGATGCGTTTTCGAGTGGTTGCCAAGGCATTTCAGTGTGGGAGGTTAGGATGTTCTAGGCGGTTGCCATGCAAATATGTGATAATGTATGCATGCCACAACACACAAAAACAACAGTCTCACATTTTTTTTAATGTGAGACTATCAAACTCCACCAGTCTGCACCAAAACAAGCTTCCCTGTGTGAACTGTGAACAGAATGCACAATGACACTGCAGTGCCTTTATTAAGAACTTTCCGTTTAGATTTGAAAGGGAAAAAAACGCATGGAACCGAGATAGAACAGGACACAGGACAATTAGCGAGGGAATAATGAAGCGGGTCCTACGGCACACAGACAGTCCAGGCTGTTTGGCGGTATTACGTGAGTCATATAACCTTTAGGCGAGTGAAGGATGGTCAAAAATAGATACGGGCATGTAGAGTACGATGCATACTGAACAGTCTGATGTGTGTCCTCCATATACAGTAGAAGCAGCAACTAACTGCCCTTCTGATGATGCAACACCCACTTAAAGGGACAGTTCATCCAAAACAATGCTCATAATGTTTTCATTTACTCTTCCGTCCTCCAAAAAGCACCATTAAATTAGAATATGTGACAGTGTCTTAAATAACATTCTGTGCATCACACAAAGCTATAATCTGAGACAGAATGATGACAGAATACTGATTCTACTTCAAACCTCTGTTAGATCCAGAAGGAACTTTGTGCACTTTGGACTGATTGCAGTCTCTTTAATGTTGCATGAAATGCGCTCACTCAAATGCCTTCCACCTGGAAGATACAATGCTTTGGAAGATACAGTGCCAAAGCCTTCGCTCTGGAGCAGTGTTTGAGATCGACCTTCGGTGAATTGACTGGCATCGACATGGTGACTGTTAGGAGACGAGCCAGCGGGCTGTGACAGCTCTGTATAAATCAACACTGAATCGCAGGCACCTCAGGTAACTAATGGCATCAAAAAAAGAGAATATTAGCATACTATTTTTGCAATATGCAGTTGTATAGTATGCCAATGTTCTTTGTGCATGAAAATAATGGATCCCACAATGCAACACATTCAACCTCACAAATAACTTTGTGACAAATAACTTTTAATAGTACTGTAAATAAATGAAAAGTTTTGAATTTAAAGAAATGGAATCTTTACAGTGTTTCAAATGTTTAAAGTAAATATCATTTCACATTCTTCTTTAAATAATCGAATTATATTTTAAAAAGTTAAAACGTTTCATAAAAATAAATAAATCAACTTAACATTAATTTGAATATTAATTATATTTATTTAAAATGTTCAGAATGCTGAAAATGTTTTTATGAAAAGTTGATTTATTATTTGAGTGACTACTTGATCAAACTGTCAACAATAAAGACAATTTATGCTAAACTGCATGAAAATTAAGATTAAAAATGTGTTTTTTGTGCAATAGCATTATGCATGCTTTTCTCATTTCATGTGAAACAATACAAAACCGTTGCATATTGCACTGTACTGTTCACTTACTACAGCTAGCAAACAGAACACACTATGTAGTGCGCACTGCACTGCTGTTTCATTCCAAACAAAGCCGTGTTCCAAATTTTCTGTCACTCACGAGAACTTTTTTCAGACCTGTGCCCTTTAGCTGCAGGCTCGGAGTGAACAGGTGTGATATTGTCACACTTTTGCAGAGTTATTAATCATAAACTCAATTCTATCCTGTAAAGGTTTCAAAAGAAGGTGTGCGGACCTCTAGGGGCCCATGAAAGTACTGCAGGAAGACTGTAGACTGATAAGAACAAATTACTTAAAACATTTTCCAAATTTTATTCGCCATAAATATTTTTTAAAATATAAAAGGGGGGTCCTATATATATAATATATATCTAACGTTAAAAATAATATATATTATTTTTAAAATATATAAAATATAAAATACTCTGTTTATATTCATTTTAAAAGATCATAATTCTTATCTGAATATATAAATGATAATATGGTTGCTTTACTTTATAACAGGACCTCTGGGTTCCTCATTTTGAGGGATCTCAGGTCATAAAAGGTTGACAAGAGCTGCAGTAAGGGAATATTGGTGTTGTTAAACCGTGCCGTATTGTCGGGATGTAAATTGACCGTGAGGCTGTGAGTGCAGGAGGGATTGTGTGTTAATTGAATGTGTAATCCATTTGCTGCTTCAGACTGCAGAAATAAAGCTATCTGGCACAACTCCTGCCTCTCAGAGAGACAGATTACAGCCGAGACTCGGAGAGAAAAGGTCGACTGTCAAAGGAGCAGCACATGCCGGAGAGGAAAGAGAGAGAGAAAGTGAAGCTGAAAAGAAAACTGTTCACATATTCTTACAATAATCAATTTAGCATAGCATGCTAAGTATGCTTGGAATGGCACGGTGCATTATACACACAATGCCCATGTTGCAGCTTAATATAAAACAATTCAGACTCAGCACGCTGATTGACTGGTACTAAAAACACAAAAGAAATGCTATAAGCCATTCTGACAATTCATTCTGAATTGTCATATTTAATACAAACAGCAACATCTTAAAAATAATGCCTTCAGCAGGCATTAGTTAATTCATTAATTTGGCATTAATTGCATAATCACTCACATAAGAAAATTAATTCTAATTAAAAAGATCAATTTAAATATATTAACTGCAACATTTAATTCTGTATAAAAATGTGCATTTTTAATCTTTAAATGTTTTAATTAAGTATTAAATGTCTTAACTTTTGGAAGACAGATTAAATAAACAATTAAATGAGTAATTGATGTATTTAAAATGAATCAAAATTTAAATGTTCAAATTGCAATGTTCTAATTATTCAAAATAATTTAACCACACACACACAAAGGCAAGCATGCACACAAACATAATAATAATTATAAATAATTTTTTTTCTGATTCTGTGATATGGATTTCCCCATCCCCAGTCTTTAATTTATGATTTTGTTTTTAGTTTTTTTTATTTGGAGCTATAAAATTTCATATAAAATATCAGAACAGGACTTGATATAGTCAAACACATTGAAATGGCTCCTGAGACGGATTTACATAAAGCACACACTGCTTTTGATGTCTTAGGATGCCATCTAGTGTCTCTGGAGGTAAAACACTTTCAAGTGCTTCCAGACACAGAGCCAGACAGACTCAGCCCGAGACGTGTCAGTCACAGACGTGATCAAATATAGATGACTGTTTCTCCGTGGAGTCGTCCATGAAGGACTTCTGCACTGCATATGTGGCCTTGCTCCTGTGTGTTTTCAACAGAAGGACTTTTAGAAGTGTGTGGATAAATAGTTTTGTGTTAGTAATTTATTCAGCTCAGGCTCTTTGAGGATTTTACCCTTTCACCATACTGTACTCTGCTCCCGCAACGTCTGCTAGAGAGGGTGGTATTTATACCACACACACTAAATCAACAATCCTTTATCATATAAGCACTTTTAACCATCCTCATCAATTTTCAGCATGATATATGCCTGTTTATAGTCATATCTGCATAAAATAATGTAACTGTCAAATGGCACAACATAGGAGTTAAAAAAAAGTCATGTCACAGAAAATATTTTATTTATTTTTATTCAGAATAATCATATTTTATTTAATGCTATTATAGTAGTATAATTTCAATGTTAATGTCATGCTATCATGGTGATGAATAAAAATTTTAGTTAAAGTTTGAATAATTTTCTTGTGTTTTTATTTATTATATTTATATTATTAGCAACTAGCTGAAACAAACAAATAAAAAAATATATATTTTATTTTATGTAACAAAACTTTCATTTGGTTTTATTATGATATTATAATTATGGTTTTAGTTTTAGTTAACTATAATACTCCTGATCCAATACTAATAATACAATTTCTACATTACTATATATTAGTGCTGGGCAATGATTAATTGCATCCAAAATAAAGGTTTTTGTTTATATATGTGTGTGTACTGTGTATATTTATTATGTATATACTGTATAAAAGACACACACATACAGCATATATTTCGAAAATATTTGCATGCATTTACATTTACATTGGATTTATGATCTACTCTAGCAATATAGATGACCTGAAAGCTAACATGCATGGACTAAAAGCTGTGCAGTTTTGATTTTCATCATTGCATACAGCAACTTTAATAAACGTGTAATTCTAGAGCTGACCGCTTGATGTCGCTGTCATCATAAACAGCTACTGTTCTCCCACAAACAAACTATTAATGAAGAGTGCTTTGCCAAAATAACACAGTTTAATCAAAAACTGTTGTCATAATTCACATAAATGCTCTTTTAATAAACTTAACAAGAAGTTATAATGACTTCTACACTGTGTTTAGTAATCGATCCCAGTAGTGCCAATAGTGTAAACCCTGTTACATTGCTACAAGTGCCAATAGATGTCAGAAAATCTATAAACCTAAATCTCAAATCTTTGGTGATTTGGATAGAGATGTAAAAAGTGTGATGATGAGGAAGAGCTTTTATGACCGAGCAGGTTTGTTACACAGTAAACCTGCTGCTCCTCCTATGAAAGCTTCATATCAACACACACAGACTCACGCTGCTTACTATTACACTAAACCTGGAGAGCTTCAAGGCATTCTGGGATTGTATTTTGAACTTTTGAGGCACTGAAGAAGATTCAAAGACAATGCAATTAGATGCTGTGGAGTTAGAGAAACACAAGGAGATGTCGTTCCGTGAGAGAAGGACGGACAGAAACAGCCCAACACTTCTGTCACACTCTATTGAAGAAATCCTGAAAAAACCTTTGTGTTTGAGCGTCCGACCCGACAGGACGGACAACAAACTTAAAACATCTGGATGTACACAAAGCAAGATAAAGTTGGACACTATTGAAATGAGTCCATACACAGGTGAGTGCTTTTTAGTTTTCTCTTTCATTGTATTTTTGAATAGGTTTTACAGCTTGTGGGTTGAACGGGTTAAGAAAAATAACTACATAATAGCCTAAACTAATTCTTATCTTTTGAACCAATTTGAATGTATTTACTGAAGTTATGAGATCTATTATATTGAACGTATTTTGGACAGTAGCTCGTCGGTCCGGTCGCAGACGGGTACGGACCACGTTCACCCTGAGCCAGCTGGAGGAGCTGGAGAGAGTTTTTCAGCAAACACACTATCCTGACGTTCACACCCGAGACCAGCTTGCCTGTCGAACACAGCTCTCTGAGGGAAGAGTTCAGGTCTGCTCGAAACACACTACTACGGACACTACATAATCATGTTTTCGATGACCAGGATATCATTTAAATGTTTAGTTTACATTTTATGTAAGTAAAAAGTGTATAATTAATGAGCTAAATACACATTATTCTTCATTTTAATAATTTTTTAGCTTTTTGGGATTTGTTTAAATATTTCTGAAGCGTGATTAATGAATTTACAAATTTTGACAAAATATAACATGTAAATATTTGTATATTTATAATATTAATATATTTATATTATTAATATTTTATATATTTTTGTAGTAGTTTTTATTTTGTAGTTTTAAGAAACTTTGTTGACAAATAAAAATTTGGACTGTGTCTTATGGTGTGACATTATCTTAAATGCATTTTTTTTGCACACCATAGGACACATTGACACGTCAATTACCCATATATATATATATATATATATATATTAGTGCTGTCCAATGATTAATCACAATTATTCGCATACAAAATAATTTTTGTTTGTATGTATATATAAACACACACACATACAGTAAATATTTTGTAAATAATTACATGTCTATATTTATATTCACATAATTCTTATTATAAATAAATATATTTAATATATAAACAACATATTTTGTTATGATCTAAATATACACAGCACACGTACATATATTAAGCAATTTTATTCTGGATGCGATCAATCATTTGACAGCACTAATATATATGTGTATATATATATATATATATATATTGTTATATTGTTATATAATGAGTTTAATGAAAGATTATGGAATGTGTGCTTTATAAAGTTTGGCTACAAGTCTAGTTGTGTATCACATTTATTTAGATCTGGTTCCAGAACCGGCGGGCAAAGTGGAGGCGCAGTGAAGCTAAAGCAGCACACAGACCTCTAACAGTGCTGAGAGACACCAAACACACTCACCTCCTGACTCCTGTCCTCTGTGTGCCGGTAAATACTAAACACAAATCACTCCTTATTTTTAATCACATTTCAGCTTTTTGGAATGTTTAAACAGTTCCGTGGTGTGGTAAATTAATTTATATAAAGACACATATTGACAGTTAATATAATATAATATAAAAAAGACTTGCTAAATCACCAATGCAAAGTTATTTTAAAATGTAACTAACATCCCATATTTGTATTAATAAAACTGATATAATTTTAAACTGATGTAAATAAATGCATATTATTGGCAAAAACATTTTGTTATGCTTTGACCTCACAATGTTTAATCAGACAACTGGATCTTCTGGTGAAAACATCAAACTTATACACTGTAAAAAAATTATATGGCCGATAAATTATGACATCATGTGTTTTTACATTACTTTATCTCATCAAAATAAGTTTTCAGCTTTAAATTACATGTGCATGTGCATGCACTCATTTTTCTAAGTCAGTTTAACGTAAATTAAGTTGCAATTAAACAGCAAAGTTGACTGTACTTAGTTTCCAATCATTTAGTGTGTTTAAACTCCTCCCATGCAAGCCACGCCTACATCTCAACGGCCAGTCACTTAAAAGAACCGAGTTCAATGCTCCATTTCTTCTTTTCCACTAATCTTTTAGACTAAAATGTAGATATTTTGATTTCATCACAAAAAATTTATTTAAAAGTGTCTGAATTTAAATATCCTGTTTCTGATTGGCTGTTTTCAATTCCAGTACCTGAGTTTCCAGCCGAAGCTCTGGCTGCCAGAGTCAGTCTGTCCTCCCATTGGTTCTCCTGAACTCGCCACACTTCAACATCGTTCATACTTCTGATGCTATCACAGGCCACTGCAAAAGAGACATTTTCAGCTTCAGTCTAATGAAGATCGAGGATCTATTCCAAGACTAAAAGGACATACCATGTCTAGTATTATATGGATAGTTAACAGCTTTTCCTCACTGGTGTACATAAACATCACTGTATCATGTGTTTTGTATTTAAGAACTGCCTTCTTTTTTATTCTAAAACAGAAATCATACGTGAAGTGATGAACATGTGGCAAGTTGTAAATCAATTTCCTTATCTCATCACAATAAAACCCTGATAAAACTAGTAAGTGGATAAAATCATTTGTGACACAGCACTCACTAAACTGATGGATTCCCAGAATCACAGAAGAAAAATGATGAAATACCATTTCCAGTCCTTTGAAGATTACCATATTTTCATCTTTATAAAAAGAGAAAAGACAAAATCATGCTTGTGCGAATAAATCACTCTGTTTTCTGACAAATATGATATCTAGAATTCAAATTCACATCCAGTGGCATGAAATTGTCGATTATATCCGTGTACATGTGTATGCGGTTAATTAAACAACCTAAATATGTATTTAGCTAATTGTTTAGAACAAGTGTTCTAAGAGGCATCATGATGTTATTGCACCTTCCAAAAGATGAACTTGTAAACTTGAATGGATATGGTGCCATAAATGAATTTTGTTGTCGAACTTTCTAATTATCACTGAATTAGTTTATTGGCTCTTAAGCCATAAAGTTGGGCCTTATCTTAATTTGACTGAGTTCACAGGCAGGTCAGGACGGGTAGAGAGGGCAAACGCAAGGGTGACTGCACGGTGAATACTGAAGGAAAAAAGACAACAGATAACAGCAAAAATCTAACTCTATAGTCTCGAGTTATCTGAGGGCAATGGGGCCGTTTCATAGAAATAATAAATCCACGTGTTTTCAGGCTGGAGGACAGAAATCACCAAATGTTTTGCTTGAAACCAACACAGAAAACCACTCAGAGTGAAAACAAAATAAATAACAATTAATAAAATTCCTATAGTGACAACTATTGTGTGACAACATGCCCCGGTCTCCTGTATTATCTGAGTTTAACTGTCTCAAGAATCGCTTGTAAAGTTTAGTTGTATTACGTACATCAGCTCATTTTTTGACACATAAATCTAAAATGTCATAGAACAGTGAACTTGGGCACACATGCCTCATAAAATGGCAAAATAAACAAAACTTTTAATTGGACTTTGAGATGAATGCAATTTGTGCCACCATTTATGGCATGCTGGAATATTTTCTGTATGTAAAATTTACATGTGTATTTTCATATATTATTGGAAAGTTGTGGGCGTAAAGATGACATTAAATCAACTAGCATACTCGTACTCTTTATGCCACAGTAGAGAGACTTTACAAAAATGATTCATTGATTTGTTTATCACAAGGTCTTGACATTATGGTTAGGGTTTATGTGTGCCAGTGCATTTTGTTTTAGCAGTAACCCAGCTCATTTAACTGCTTAAATGGCTCATTACGCTTCAGTGAGTCGGTTGTGGACCAAATGATTCGATTCGATTAGTGAATTGATTTCTGTGAACCAGATCAAACAATTAATTGAATATCTCTGATATACTTCACTGTATATTAGTAATTTATTTAGTGTATCTCCTAGTAGTAGCATTTAGATTTGATTTAATTATTATAACTGCTTACTAGTACAGAAAGTAGGCTATCTAATGGGAAAAGGCAAAGTTCATTCAGCTAATTCTGTATTCTTTAAAAAAGGCCTAAAACAGGAAATATTACATTTGAAACAGTATCTAAAAGTTCAAACTTAGAAGCCGTGCTGTTAATATGTTCATTGAGTGCCTTTTTTTTTTCTTTTGTTGTGTTTGCAAAATCAACCAGAGATTGTCATATTATTAAAACTGCTTTGGTGCAACTTCGCTTTTGTTCATATATTGTAATAAACCAGCTCTAGAAACAGCTGCTGATTGATTTAGTGTTTTGGCGCGTTCACGTCTCTTTTCTGCACCTTCACACACTTGTGTTTGTTTTACTGCCGTGGCCTTACCTTGACATCATTACTCTTCCAAATGTTCAACTTTTCACCTTCGTGTTTATCTGTGTTTACAGCCTCTAAGCAATGCAGTGAAATCCTACTATCTTGGTGTTATCAGCGTACCCTTCTGACTACGGCAGAAAATCCGGTATTTAATTGGTCAATAGATGTGGATTAATCAATATTTGCTGACTGATACGCAAATGTTGGATCAGGGGTTTCTGTAAAACACGTTAACATGGTGAGAACATACGACAAACATATACGTGCATGCGTATAATCAAAGTCCCTTTCAAGTATTTGTATGTTTTGCTACAATATGCTTTTGGATAATATGCTATATGTGCTCTTGTTTGGCATTATCATCAATATTAAGTAGACTTCTGCCCTCTTGTGGCATTTTTAGCGAATCACTCCTTAAACAGACTGAAATTTGCTTACAGCACATCAAATTAAATGAACTATTGATGATTATAACCAATGCTGAGAAGTAAATATTACGTCAATTAATTGCAAAATAAATGCAATTGTAATTAGTTGCAGTTACTGAGAAAAAATGTTAATGATTACAAAAGGGATACTTCTGATTAATTGATTTCTTGCATAAATTGCAGTGACTGCTTTAAAATAGGAGGTTTTTTTACATAGTGCATATTCAATAACTGTGTTATTTCTGTTTAAAACTATTTTAAATATGCATTTAATTTCAGAATGATCTCAAGTCTGAATTTTGTGGTGGCTGTGCTTTAAAAATAAATATTGTAATCTAAAGTGACGAAGGACTTTGAACGTCTGACACTGTAATAATCAGTGTTGAATGCAGCTGTAAGGTTAACCCTTTGTTTGAAGAGGATTCACAGTTGAAAACCTTAGAAAGTTAAAATATTAATCAAATGCTACCGGCTACATTACTTTGTAATGGAAATAGTTTCACTACTTATTACATTTAAGATATTGTAGCTTGTAAAATATAACCTGTTACATTTCCAAAGGAACCTTCCCAGCACTGATTATAGCTGTAAACCTGACATCTCTTAACTTTAAAATAATAGTTATAACAAATGAGCAAGTCATAAATAACGAATAAATGCAAACAAATTAACAATCCTACAACTTTTTTTTTAAAATTAATTAATTTATTTATTATGAGCAGAATAATATATACAACAGTACATATAAAATGCCAGTTAGATAATTGCTTCTTTAATCAAAAATTGTGTATTCATGAAAAAGTTCACAAGTCTTTATTGTTCTCTTATTAATAATGTTTTCAAAACTGGTGCAGTAGTCCTTAGTTTCTTGAAGGAAGTGAATGAAATTAGGCTTGGATCCCGACCATTTCTTCTTATGAATGTGAAATTTTCCCAGAATCATAAAGAGTCGTACAAGCAAAATGAAATTATTATTATTAATTTCATTGGAATAATACATGCATATATCAAAATTATTTAACATTTTTTCCTTCTAATGAAATTTTCCATATTCAGATTGAGTTCCTGAGTATAATGACGTAATGTGACGTTCCCACGCCCCCCTGATTGGCTGGAAGGCATTTGTCAATATGTGGAACATTTCAAAACAAGTAGGACTGCTTCTGGAATAACCATTTTGAGAACATATATGCATCTTTTTTTTTTACAATGTATGTTGAAGCTGCAGTCCATAACTTTTTTTTGTGTTCAGAATTTACACAATTTATATAACGTTACACTATGAAACGGTTTTTGTTGTTGTTGTTGTTTTGTGGCTTGTCCTGAATCACTACTGTACACCTATAACAAGCGTTTACGTTCGAACTATTTACTGTAGACTGGTTCGGGTTGGTACCGCTGCGGAGGAGCTCGGTACCTGCGTGATTTGCCATAGATATAAACAGAGAAAAGTAGCTCCGGCTACAATATTCTTCCGCAAGACAATACAATGTATGCAATAAAAATATGCACGCGGCAAATACAATAAAAACAAGAAAAAAACTAATATGCAGGCGCTGTTGCGGAAGCGCAGCTTTTGATTATTAATCAAGTCACGTGCCTGGGCGCTCCCGGAAGGTTACTAAGCAACGTCGCGCTACGTTTAGGGCTGCAGCAAGATGCGCTGACGTCACATCAGGAGGAGAGCAGAAGTGAGTCGGGCCACTTTTCTCCATTCCAGCGATGATGGCGTCCCGACACCAATGAGCAAGCAGAAAAAGAAGAGGAAGAAAGAAAGAAAGAAAGAACGCAAGCAAGGCCCCTTTCAGGATCGCGATGATTAATTTTTGCTTCGGACTTCAATTCGTTCGTCTTCTGTTGTTGATATGTCTGGATCAGTGACTTTGTATTGGAGGTTGGGGTAATAAGGCGCAGGTGCCTCCATCCATCCGTTCATCTATCCGTCCATCCAGCGCAGTGGAGGGGCCGGGCCGGGCCGATGGCTGCTGGGGGAGGTGGAGGAGGATGCGGGGAGTCGGTGGATCATTACCGGGCGGAGGTGGAGCGGCTGACCCGCGAGCTCGCGGAGGCGAACCGGGAGAAAGTCCGGGCGGCGGAGTGCGGGCTGGCGGTGCTGGAGGAGAACCAGAGCCTCAAACAGCAGTATGCGGAGCTCGAGGCCGAGCAGGAGACCCTCAGACAGGAGCTGGAGCAGCTGCACGAGGTACAGCTCATTCTCCTCCAATATTGACTGAAGATGCTTTTCAAACAACACACCTGGTTTTAGGAACAGAACAGAAAAATAAAAGGAAAACAAGTGCTGCTAAAATCTGGTCATGTCATGATGTTATGGAATGGGATATTGCCAGCCCAATAAAAGTGTAATGGTATATTACGTGATGGGAAAGAACAGGAAACAGAACAAAATATTGGCCAAAATCTGTTCCTCGTGGTATGTTATGGGAGAGAATAGAAAACAATAGAATAGAATATTGGCAAAAATCTGCTTATGGTATTATCAAAAAGAACAGACTACTGCAAAAATCAGATAATATACTGAAAAGAATGACAATTTCAAATATATATATATATATATAATTGTCAAAATGTTAAGATATTATTGAATAGAGTATAATAAAATAGTCTGTATAAAATAGTCTGTTCTGGACAGAATTTTGACTATATATATATATATATGTTATGTTATTTTGTGTTATGTTATTAAAAGAATTGAAATCAATAGAAAATAATATTTTCAGAAGTAAATAAAGAAATAATGTACATTTTAAAACTACAAAAATAAAAATCTGTTCATGTCATGTTTTGGAGAAGAATATTGACAACATATATATATATATCGTATTATTGTGCTGAAAAGGACAGAATTGAATATTAGAGTGAAATAGAACAATAGAATAGAATGTTGTCTAAAATCTGGTTATGTTGTCATGGAAAAGAGCAGAAAATAACAGAATTTGGCCAAAAACTTCAAAGATAGATTGACATACAATATGTGTATAGAACAGAAAGCAGTAGAAAGAACTGTAGAATATAATAGGATAGAATAGATTATAGTAGAAAAAGCAAAGCAAGTGTAATTCTTGTGCTGTGTGAAGCTGAATTTTGTGATTTTGTTCGTACTAGAAGTATCAAACAGAAAAGGCGATCCTCCGTGTTCAATAGAGTCTGTGGTCTGACCTGAACAATCTTGTTTTGTGCCTGTTTAGTGTGCTCAGAGATTGTGTGTCTGCTTGTTTGCAACATCTCTTTACAAAGTTGCAAGATTATTTAGGTCCAATTATGTGCTTTGAAGTTCTCAGCAGCTATCTTAAAAGGTCTGAGTAAGCAACACTAGTTTTGCAGCATGTGAACGTTACAGAGTCGCCGAGTAAATGACGTTTCATTGCTCCTCGTCTATGCTCCCACAGCCTGAGTTTATTCATAGCTTCATTAGTAGAGACAGCATACTCTTGCTGACTGCAGTGGACTGCACTGAAGGTTAGCACAGGGCGACGGCTGCCAGCAAACACACTCACGGATAATAAGATTGACAGAAACGTGTCTGCTTCAGGAGTCCTTCATATGCGCTTGAGTACAAAGACCGTCCCTGAAACCACCTAAAAATCCAAAACGAATAGTGATAAGTCTTGATTTATAACTATGCTTTAAAGGATCATATTGTAATCTTAGCTTTTCTTGTGATGGAGGCGATTAAGGTTATAAGAACCGCAGGCTTTGCACACAGCACATCTTTAATTGGCTGCTTCATTCTTCATTAAATCTCAATGAAATGTATTGATCGTTGACTAACAGATTAGAGCTCTGTCCTAGAAATTGATCACAAATTTGGCATTGAGCGATATTCTTCAGTGTCTTCAGTTAATAAGAGGACTGGGATGAAAGCCATCAATATTGCATGTAATAATCACAAAAATGCACATATATTAAGTAAAAAAATTCAGGTCGAACTACTTTTTCTTGGTTATTTTGGCATTAAGTGAATGATATGAAATATATATTCAGTATCTTTATCCATTGTATTAGATGGATTGTTTTATTATATAAGTATATAGGAAGGTACAGTGGGTATGGAAAGTATTCAGTATTTTTTCACTCTTTGTTATATTGCAGCCATTTGCTAAAATCATTTAAGTTAATTTTTCTCCTCATTAATGTACACACAGCACCCCATATTGACAGAAAAAACACAGAATTGTTGACATTTTTGCAGATTTATTAAA
>JAUCMR010000091.1:929356-941118 GCA_032357425.1 Enteromius argenteus
CAGACTCCTGAGGTTAGGTAATCGCGGGAGTTAAAACCTCAATATCGATGCGATAAAGGTAAATCGTGCAGCCCTAGTATAAAGAAATCATTGTATGCTAGGCGAAAGATAGCAACTCATGTGAACACCCCAAATGATCTCAGTCCACCCTAAAAGGACCCACAAATGAACAAGACCCAACCACCTCAATATTTGTGGTTTGATTAATTTTAAGTCCACTTGCATTGTGAACACAAGTGCTTTAAACCATACAGAGTAAAGGACAAAGATCTGAGGTTGCTAATCTGGCAAACATTGGCAAATCTAGCATTTAGTTCTTTTTAAAAGCTCCAGGATCTTGTAAACATGGCATTTCAGGCGGAGCGGTGCACCCCGGCGGAGGCGTTTGATCTATAGCCAGTAAAATGAAATGTTGATGAAAAGGGACCGTTATATCCGACACATCATTTCTTTCTCTTTGTTGGCCACTGTGTGATATAAAACATGTTGTATGACCCTTCCAGACCAGAGATGATTAATGGACATCACGATTTATAGATCCCACACCAGAGAGAAAGTGCTGTGCTCTATGGGCTGCAAAGTAATTACTGCATCCATTATTATGTGCAAAAACACACAAGAGGAGTTCTTAGTTACTGCTACGACAAGCATTCAGTTGAATGAACAGTTTACTGAATGAAATTAGAGCATGAATTCAATAAGGCATTCTTAAAGTAGGCCTTTAAACCAAAGCAATTATTTGGTAAATATTTCCCATATATCAAAACGAGCATATAATCCACGTGTATCCATCTTAACCGTGGTTTAATTGCATTCTTTTCAGAAAATACCTTGAATCAGTGCTTTCTTATGTGGTCTGTATTATATCTAAAGTGTTTAATTAACTTATTGTTGGCAGAAATAGTTGTTTATTTGACACAGTGCTGGTTGTAATGCTCGCAGACGGCTGAGGTGGCTTTGGCCAACCTGAAGAGTAAATATGAGAACGAGAAGACAATGGTGACGGAGACCATGATGAAACTGAGGAACGAGCTAAAGGCATTGAAAGAGGATGCAGCTACCTTCTCTTCCCTGAGAGCCATGTTCGCCACACGGTAAGAAATACGCAACGTAACACAATACTAAAAAATTCATTTGTTTGCAGATCATTTCAATGAACCATAAAAAACTAACCAATACTTCAAAATAAGCCAAAATTTACATAGAAGCACATTTTAGGAGAGAGTGCACAATCCAAAGTGACAAAAATAGCATTTTGATGCACTACACAACTACTCGTTGGGAAAACTAGCTTATTACCGAAAAAGCTGTAGTATTTTCCAGTTGTCATACTGCTTGGATTCTGTTTAAGTTAGTTAGTTGCTTTACAACGTCCACTGGTGCAGGATGCTGAGAGCAACATTTATGAGCTTAGAGACTGCAGCAGAAGCAGTATCTGACAAGATGAGCATTTTTTTCCATCTGTGATTTGGATTATTTTTGCTGTTGAGGGCAGAATGAGGTGGACAGATGACTGAGTAATGAGCCAACCATAGCTTTCACAGCACATCAGAGTGGATGTTTGCTAACTAGGGATGTATGATGCAGAAAAATGTAATTGATATTTTTAGATTTTATTGAGGGGGAGGGGGTAGTAATTATCATTACTACTACTACTACTATGTAAAAAAGAAAGAAAACAAGAAATATTCTTATTGTAATATTTAACTGTAAAGTAAAACAAAAACTGTTTTTAACAGTACAACTGTTCAAATGTTACAACATCCAGCTTTTGAAGCTTTTGAAATTATAAACATTTTTATAGGTTATTTATCAATATGACTATTTAATTATATTATATATATATATATATATATATAATTTTACTACTAAATAAAAAATATTACACCTGAGAAATATATAAATTATTATTATTGTTACTAAATAAAAAATTACAAATAAAATACTATTGTAATATTTCACTATAAAAAAACAATATTTAATTAAAAAAGTCATTATTTTATTATTATTTTATATTGAATAATCAGGGTTTATTTATATATTGTTGTTAACATGCAGGCAGTTTCTAAGCGCTTCTAATTACAACTTTGGAATGATGGTTGCCACATGTTGTGTTCCCAAATGCACATTATATGCAACTAAGACACTGAAAACACCATATTGAAATTATTTAAATAATCAGTTTTGTTTTGATTTATTGTGTAGCCCAAACACTAATTTCTCCTTCCTCTCTGATCAGATGCGATGAGTATGTGTCTCAGCTGGACGAGATGCAGAGACAACTCGCGGCGGCAGAGGACGAGAAAAAGACGCTCAACTCTCTCCTCCGCATGGCCATTCAGCAAAAACTCGCCCTCACGCAGAAACTGGAAGACCTGGAGTTCGACCAAGAGCAGTCGCACAGAACCCGCCCGGGTAAACCATCCCGGCTGAGGAGCAGCACACCCAAAGTAAGTGGAACGCCAGTCCCGCCTCTTCCCGACACCCCTTTGACAATTACCGAGGTCCTTACGGCAGCAGCCGCCATCACCTCACCCACCACACCCAGCTTTACACCTACCCAGCAGTCCGCCCCCAACAGCCCTCCCTCCCTGGAGGCCCCTTCATCTCCCGCATTGTCTTCCTCGTCCTCCTGGACGCCCCCGACCACGCCGTACCGCCATTGGTCGATGGGCGTCCGGGCATACGTTGTCGAACCACACACTTACACCAACCTACCGACTCCTACCTCCATTCTGGCCCGTCGCTATGCAAGTGAGTCGCACTATTCCCCAGGCTCCGCCCCTTCCTCGCCCTACCGCTCGCCCCTATTGGCTGGGCGCCGCTCTTTGTGGAGCTCATCCCAATCCCGCCCCCTTCCGAGCCACTTTCAGCGCTCTACGTTCCGCTACACGCCCCCTTCGTCCAGCTACAGCCCTTTGTATCCTAGAAACTACGGCTCCCAGCATCCCCGCTACTAACGGGTGCCACAGAGAGGAGGACACACACTGGTTTCTGTGTTTGAATGTTTCGGGGAGTGTTTTCTTCTTTTTTTTTAACTCAGGGATTTAATGGAGCACAAGTGGCCCGGCCTTCTTCAAAAGAGACTGTTGATCAGTTCTCAGGACACTGTGTTCTCTGTCCCGTTCTGAGCGCACATGGACTGTTCAAGTGCACTAATGAGGGACTTCAACAGGATATACTGTTAACAGAATCGGATTTGGTCGTGGGTTGTTGGTGTGTATGAGAGTGAATGTGTGATTGTCACTTGATTTAAACAGTGGGAGTCAATTAAGTAGTTGATTTGTAACAAGATTTTATATGAAACGCCGATTGCAGTATCAGTATCTGAGAAGGTTGGCTATGTTTGGAATAGAATACAAGTGCAATTCAATTCACATTGCATACCATTTTCAGATAATACACTGAAATTGCTGACAGTTTACCCTTAGGCCATCCAAGATGTAGATGAATTTGTTTATTCATCAGAATTGGAGAAATGTAGCATTACATCACTTGCTCACCAATAGATCCTCTGCAGTGAATGGGTGCCATCAGAATGAGAGTCCAAACAGCTGATAAAAACATCACAATAATTCACAAGTAATCCTCAAGGCATTTTAAAGTGTAAACCGTCACTTATGGCCAAAATATAAGTTCATAATCCATTATAGCATTCCCAATTTTTATAAAACCCATATCCCTTTAAAATCTCATGAAATAAGTCAATAAAGTCACCTTTTTTGTGTTACATGCTGTGTATTGCATGCATACTGCAGTATGCTATTTCAAACGTAGCCACAGTCACAGTGCCATCCAGTGGATAAACAGCATAAATGTGGCCCATCCCATGTAATGGTGAGTGTGCAAAAATTGTTGAGTCGTGTTTATAGAAATACAAGACACCATTTCAATTTGCAGTTAAGATCAGACTGGGTCAGATGTTGTGAGTGCTTACAGAACAGTGACGCTGCATGTTAATGATGAAGTGATGCGACTGACTAAATTCTCAGGGAATATCATTCATTGTCAGCTGTCTAAAGGTGGCCAGTAACATTGCAATGTTTTCTTTTAACAGCACATATGATCTGCAGACGTGATTTACAGTATAACAGATGCAGTGCTCATGTCCTGTCTAGTCAGTGTTCTTCCTGTTTGTTGCCATTTTATCAGTTGCATTGATGTTTTTGTTGTTTTCCCCTTTACACATTCACATTTTGGCAAGACATTTTACTCCAAAACTCACAGCCAAAATAACAAGCTGCCAAATAGCGCAGAAGGTGTCACTTAGAAAGGGACGTGCATGGGCCCAAACATCTGTTAAACATCTTTCCTGTCTAAATATTGCTGTATCTCATGAGAGGTGCCTGTGTCCTCCCATTAAACGTTTTGCGTGACACTGACGGGCCGCACACTGGCCTACTAGAGCCATATCAGACCCACACCAACCTACACCACATCACACAGCGCTTGAAGCATTTGACAGGTATCAAACCCTCAACCCAAGCCTGCCATGATTTCCCTGCATGCCATTTTTTAACTGCTGGTTTTTGCTAAAAGCATTTTGGATTTTTTTTTTTTTTTTTTGAAATAAATGGGTCCTTCTGCAATTGCTGTGATTTTTCCTACATAAAACAAAATATTTTTTATAATATTTACTTTTAGTATAAAATATAAATCATTATTACTCCAATATTTATAATATACATTTATATGTTAGAATTATACATATATGACATACATTCTAATTATATATAATTAATAACAATAATAGTATAATTACAATTTATTTCATAATTTTAACAATTAGCAATTTGTTTCTTGAGTTTAAACGAAGAAAGGAAAAGAAAAGAAAATGTTAATGGAAATATCACAGCTACTGTAGAAAGACTTGATTCCGATCCCAATTTAGTGTTTAATTCATTATTGAAATTTTAGTTTATCTGTCTGTTTGTGGATTTTAGATCTAATATTACAACTAGAAGTAGGTGGCGACCTTGAAAAAGTATTAAAGATGATATTTTTCTCTATTCTTGCTGTTTTATGCTGGGTTCCTGCACTGAAGTCAAAACTGGGACTGATAACCAGGTGAAACTGTTGATTGTTTTGAGTCATACAGAGGGCTTTATGTAATTACCTGTGATCAGATGAAGCAGTTTTAGGGCTGTTGTTTTCAAATCAGGACAGAAACCATGTGAGACCTCCACTCTGTTGCACCCGCACACCTGAGGCCTGAAGCACACAAATAAACATGTTTGCACATGATCACATGATCATGACATCACCGCCCCAAAATCTAAATCCCAGCGTGTTGCCATCTCATTCAGACAGACGTCCAATTTGAGGGAACCTGTCAAATGCTTCTTGCTTCCCGCATCACTTTCTCTTTGGTTTTCTCTCATTCATGTCGCGCTGCGACGTCTGCACTAGCTGGAGTCGTAGATGAATGTGTTTTCTACTGTGTGTTACTGTAAACAGCCACTTTGTGCAAATGCATAACACTTTTTGAGGGCAGACTGTTATTCATGTCCTTGTCTTCTGTCATATGCATGTGTATGCAGTACACGGCCTACAGCAAAACACTGTATATGTCTATTGTGAACTGAAATGTAATGTTGTATATTCTTCATATATACTGTAAATACCAGGTATAAATGCATTGATTGGGTCTGCGTTTTCACTGTTTTTATTCATTGTCAAAGCATCAAGCAACATTAAATCGTTAATGTTTAAACCTTAAATGTTTTCAAAGAATCTACTGGAAAATGCAGCGGTTTAAGATGTGTTTTAAAACAAGGTAGCTAGTTTCTAGCTGTTCCAAACTGGTTGACAAGGAAGAATACCAGTGTCTCATTGGGACCTGACTGGGCTAGTAGACCATTTTGGATCAGCAATAAACCAGTTATCTCAGAAAGCGGTTTGACATTGATGCTAAAGCTATAATGTCACAATAGTGAGGTAAGTAAAAGCTATATCCCAGGCTCTTGAATTATAATATTAGAATAAAAACATCATCAAAAATGCATGTAAATAAGACATATCATGGCATTCACAAAAATATTAAGCAGGACAAATATTTTCAACATGATTATTAATAAATGTTTCTTGAGCAGCAAATCAGAATGCCTTTCGAAGTAAGGATACTGAAAATAACGTTTAAAAAAATCTTACCCAATTCTGAACAGTAGTGAATATTCTTTTTTTAAATTATAAACCAAACTATATCAGAGTACATAAAAAATAGCATCTCAAATGTGTCTTTTTGTTATACTACTTTTGTGTAGGCTTTCAAACATGAACATATAAATATGAACTTAGAATGATATTAATGCCTTTAGTTTGCGTGTCCAGGCAAAATGAAATGCTGTCATAATGCAAAAGCGTGCACAAATTGGGACACAGCCTATGTTTATTGTCTGTGCTGCACTGCTCTATTCTGCCCCCTAGCTGTGTGAGAACTAATCTGTCAGTCTCTTCTAGATAGTCAGCAGTCTCCTCCTGCCTCAGTGCCACAGCGCTACCAAGAAGTAAACACACCTGAACCTGTAAACCTACAGGTAACCATGTTTGGAGTTGTTTTTTGTTATGTATAACCTATTTTTATACACTACTGTTTAAAAGTTTGGAGTCTGTAATTTTGTTATTTATTTATTTTAAGAAAGAAAGAAAGAAATGAATATGTTTCTTCTTCAAGAATGCATTAAATTAATCAAAAGACTGAAAAAGAAAAAAACAATCAGCAGTGAAACACTGATCATGTAACACTAGACTGGATTTATCATGCTGAAAATTCAGTCGATGACGGGATTAAATTGCATTTTAAAATATATTCAGGTAGTTATTTGAAATTGTAAAAATATGTCACATTTCTACTGTATTTTTGGTTAAAAACAGAACAGAAAACCTCTTTTGATCTCTAGTGCATGTAGTGCTAATTTAAAACTATGATTGATTATGCATTGTATTTTATAATATACTTTTTACCATACGTATTATATTTTCTCTTTATCTTAAAAATTGCTTTTCTCCCGTCTATTTTTATCTCAGTTTGTTTTTCAGTAGGTTACATCAGTTATGATGCAGCAGATGGACTGTAATAGCAATCCTCCAGGATTCAACAACATCAGAAGGAGTTTGACTATTTTTCCTCCTAACTGCCCTGGTCTCTGGACCCTAAGCTTTTCTCCTCGATTCCTGCCTCCTCTAGCGTAGATCTAAGGCACCGCTTGGTGCTTAAACACCACAGGAGTGCCTCACGCCCGCGCCCTTACCGCACCGTGAGCCGAGTTCACTGGCCGCTGTGAGATAAAGACACACTACGATGAGGGCAGAGAGACACAAACCAAATTAAAACACAGGCCCTGAATGCCTAGCTGATCACATGATGCTCTGATACATTTGTTATCCTTGTCCAGCAGCTTTTTGCCTATGACACTTTTTACACGCTAACTTGAAAGTGTTGATGTTTCACAGTTGTGTCAGCCGAATGTGATGATGGACAATCACTGACGTATGTTACAGAACGTGGACTCCTGAATATTAAGGGAAATTAGGACGAAGAAGTTTTTTGAAAAAGTATTAAACCTTACTAATACTGATACTAGCACTATTATAATCACTGCAACGGTAAGTTACAAAGTTACATTAAAACCTTACAGACCAAATCTGAATGTTCAAAGTTAAAAACAAGTTAACATCTATAAACAGCATCATGCTGCCACTTACCTGGTATTTTGACTATATATGCATGTATGAATGTGTGTGTGTGTGTATTTATATATACTGTATATACTGTATATGTACACACACACATACACACTGATAAAAATTCAAATCTAATATTACCATATTATTTTATTTCACCTAGTATTATGTAGAATATTATATCACCTTATTTCATATCTGTGCAATTTTTGGTTGTTTTATTAACTGAAATATGAGTTTAAGTTATTTTCTTTATTGATCAACAGCATGTATGTTGCTGATAGAGTTTAACTAGTATTTAAATGAGTACATTCAGGGCTAAACTTACTGTACCAAAGCCTTTAAAATCCCCTGAAACTGAGGGAACAACATTACTGAAGGCAGGACTTTGAAAGATGCAGTAAGCTTATGTGTCCTCTTTTAAGCCTTACTCTTCAAAAACATGTTCATTCAATGCCATAAACTACCTCTCTGTACATTTGTTTCAGATTATCACAGTCCATCAGATGAGAATGCTGCATGCGTTATTTTGTTCATGGGATATCATCACTGTTTAATCATCTCTGTCTATGCTGTTGAAGCGTGTATAACCATGGTCTTCTGCAACCCAGCAGCCATTTGAGCTGCAAGCACAAACACACACACACACAAAACCAGAGCATTCCAGCGCTGTCAGTTTTCAGTATGACTGTTGACCAAGACTAATGCTGCAGATTGATCACTAAAATGTCTTAACCTGCTGTTTCACTCACACTGGATCTCCTGACCGATTGTCCAAAGGTCTAGACAGTCCCATCATGCACATTTGGACACTCAAACCTCCAACTTTATCAACTATGAAGCCATCTAAAGTATTAACCATGTGGTGTATTGTTTTTAATTTAATTTAAAAGAATTTATATGCATTTGTAACCATTTATGTATGGCTCAGTAATCTCAATCTCATGTATTTAACTAACTAAATTATAACAAATTAATTATATAAAGACAAAGAACACAACATTTACAGTATGATGAATAAGTAGCTGATTAGTGTCTTCCTAGCAAATAGCAATACAGCTTTACTGCATTTATCTATTACTAGATGATATTATATGGTGTATAATTTTACTGTTTCATGAATATAAAAATAAATTGATTTAATAAAACTCTAGAAAAGTCTCTAGAAGGTGCTGTATTACACGTTATGTTCATGTAGCCTAAATAAATAGCAAAGCCAAATGTTTTGTAAGATGTCCTCTTAATTTTAGGGAGGAATCATATTGGGAACTCATTCATTAATCTGATGCTTAAAGGAAAAGCTATTCACCGGGACATAACCTCAGGTGAGTATTGATGGGAAGTATGATTCGTTTTCGGGAATCGATTCATGAGTTCTTAATTCATCACTGAAATTGCACAGACCTATACTCTCAGGGTAGGTACTTCTTTTTAAAAAGTAATTAGGGACTGTTAAAATAAGTATGTTTAATATAGTACGTTTTCATACTATCATAGTCATGTGACCTGCCTGTGTCTGTTGCTTCAACGCCATTTTCTGTGTTTTTTTCTGTGTCATTTTCAGCCTACTGTATGTTTTATATAGGCTAGTATGAAAAAAAAAAAAACTTATTGTACTACTTTTATCATTGTAAAGTACATACCTTCATCAGTTGTGTTGCTTCACTGCCCTTTATAAATCCTCTTCTTTGGCCTCATGAGCTAGCAAAGTGTCCATCAGTGCACTTCAGGATTTTGCTGGAAGTAGTACGTCATTCCAGGGACATTTTGCCAACACTGTCAAGTTCCTTTAAGGCATGTGAGTTCACCTCGGTGGCCATCTTTTAAGATCCCTTGTGAATGGGGAAGTATGAAATTCTCTGCAGCTGTTCACTAAACTTATGATTAACTTTCATATTTGAACTCACTAAAGACATCTGTCTCAAAAATGTTGCTTCTTATGCTCAAATAACGTTTACGTTATTTTTCAGTTTAGACCAGCCTAAGAGCAACTTTTTTTTCTTTTTTATTATTATGCTTATAAACATAACAGAGGTGTCATTAAAAGCATAACACTTTGTATACAATATACAGAATATATCAACAATGTACCAATGGCACCAGAACATATCAGAAAAAAATTAATAATAATAATAATATCAAATAGTTAAATAATCAAACGGAGAGAACAAATTACAATAATTTGCCAGAAATATAACAATGAAGAAAAAACATACAGAGAGAAATTAATATAAAACAAAAACCAAGAGGGTAAGATATTAATTTATACATCACTTAAACTGTAAAAATTTAAATCTTTACAAATTGAAGTTGTTTTCCTTGCTTTCTTATTTACTGGGGATGAAATAGTATTAAGATATTCAATTTTTCCAAAGCTGCTCAGTATAAGAACATGACCAAATTAAACAAATTAAAAACAGTTTCTGTATGAACTTGGCCAAATGAGCATCTTGTATCAATATTAGTTTTAAATTTGGTCATAAAATATTCAGTCATTTTACCTACAGGCTTATTTACATAAAGAGATTGGGCAGCATAAGAAAGACATGAAAGTCCCTCCGCTTTAGTGAGCAAAACTCTTCCTTTAATAGACAAATCCCGCTGAAGCCAGCAGTTTAGTTTCTTCTTTGTTTTATCAATAATTGGATTCAATTTTTTTTTTTTTTTTTTTTTAGCATCAATACCACAAATAGAAGAAGCACTGCAACTTTTAACGGGAAGTAATTCACATTTATTAATATTAAGACTTAGACCTGAAGCTTTAGAAAATGATTGAAGGATGTTCAAAGCTACCGATACTTGAGAAGAATCTTTTAAAAACAATGCCGTATCATCTGCTAATTGGCTAATAATTAATTGTGTATTACCTACAGTGATGCCTTTTAGGTTACTGCTTTAAACCTGTAAACTAAGATATTGTACTGCAATTAAAATAAACAAGGAGGGACTGGGCATCCCTGTCGAACACCTCGATTTAAAGTAAACCTGGGAGAAGTACCGTCTCTTATTTTAATAGAGCTATTTCCATTTAACTTTCTAACCATTCTACAGAAAAAAAAAAAATCACCAAAGCCAATTTTTTTAAGTGCTAAAACGAAAAAAATCATGTTACAAAGTATCAAAAGCTTTATAATAATCTAAAATAAAAAATGAGGCATTGGAATAGTCTAAAATATCTAATATTAATCGTATATTATTAGATATATGTCTATTTTGCATAAAGCCAGATTGTGTTTCATCAGTGATGGAATGTAATACTCTTTTCAGTCTTTTGGCCATTACTAAAGCAATTACTTTATAATCACTGATATTAAAGTTAGCCCTTGGCATAATGTAGGTGGAAGCATTACTTTATCTATACTTTCTTTGTAAACTTTTAACAAAAAAGGGGATATGTTTTACTAAATATATGATAAAATTCTGTACCAGGGTATTTTATTCGTTTTTAAAGATTCAATTGCTTCATCAGTTTCTTTTAAAGTAATAGAGGCATCACAAAAAGCTTGATCAGTATGATTTAACTGATTTACAACAGATAACGAATCAAAAAAAGCATGAGCATAATGAATGTTAAACTTAGATGTATATAAATCTTGATCAAATTTAGCACAAAAGTTAACAATAACTTTTTGGTCTTCACGAAGACTCCCATCAATCACAAGCTTTCCAATCTGATTTTTTTCTACTCATCTTCCTCAATCCAGCTTTTCCGTGATCTAATTAAATGCTCCTTCAGCTTTTGTCTTATATAACTCATCTAATGTATTTTGGTAGTGAGCAAGTTCAACTTTTTCATCATCAGATAGTATCACTTTAGATAAAAGATTAGAAATTTTGCATATTACAATACTCTCATCATTTTTTTTTTCTTTTTAGCCAAATTGCTACTAAAAGTATGCATGTATTTACCAATTTTATATTTTGCCAATTCTCAATTACTACCGAAACTGTTAGCTTTTTCCCATTAACTGACAATTATACAAATTAATCTTATCTTAGTTCCACTTTATTTTGATGGTCCCTTTAACGTCTTCTGTTGATTATAAGTAACATTGCACCTACATATCTACTAACTCTCA
>JAUCMR010000091.1:951509-968375 GCA_032357425.1 Enteromius argenteus
ATACCTATGATGAAAATTACAGGCCTCTCTCATCTTTTTAAGTGGGAGAACTTGCACAATTGGTGGCTGACTAAATAGTTTTTTGCCCCACTGTATATATATCAAATATTTTTTTCCAGTTAAATAGTTAAAAATATATATGAATATCAAAATAATTTGGTGTGATGTAATTTTTTAATATTTAAATAGCTTAAAAAATATACAAATAATATCAAAATTATGTAGTATAGTGTTTTTTTTCTATTAAATAGCAAAAAATAATTTTAAATAGTTTGGTTATTCAGTCATATATATATATATATAAAATAAATAACATTACTCATCAATACCCAAACTCTTATTAAACCTTTTTCTTTTAACCAAAATATTTAGTGATTTTTCTAAATAAAAACAAAACCCCTAAAAATTATATAAAATAATTTGGATAGATTTTTCAGTTCAGTAGCTGAAAATATTTAACTTAAAATAATATAATATAATATTTTAATAATTTTCAAAACTCCTGTGCATTTCAATTTAATCTCAGTCGAACTGCAATCGGGTTATTTTGGTAAGGTTAAAAAAGAACTAAAATAAAAACATGACAGCATATTAAAAAACTGGATTTTTGAAAATGAAAAACAAAAATAGAGTTATCTGTTTTTGCAAGTATATAAGAGAGAGAGAGATAACCGTACATATACATCATCAGCTAATCATATTTTACAAAAAAACCCAAATAATTCTTTGTGTAAAAATCCAAGATGTCATGCCACATAAAAAACAAAAAAAAACTAAATGAAATTAAATGTTACGATTTTGAGAGACAGATGTTAGTTTCACAGTTGGAGATGATATGGATGAGCCGTTGATTGTTTGTGTGCAGAGTCAGGAGGTGTGTGGGAATCTGACTTTGCAGCATCACATGCTGGAGCCGGTGCAGCGGGTTCCTCGCTACGAGATGCTGCTCAAAGACTACCTGAAGAAACTCCCGGAGGATGATCCCGACCACAGCCAGGCCGAGAGTGAGAGAGACACACACCTGCTTTTGCTTTCCTCCCAATTCAAGCAACTCATGTGTTCACGAGGACGTTTTTGTAAAGCACAACACAGCGTGAACATTTGAGTTTAGTTGTTTTAGTTCCCAACTGCTTTCAGTTCCATAACTGGATGAGTCAGCCGATATATCACTTCTTCTTCTCGTTTCCAGAGTCTCTGAACATCATCTCAATGGCTGCCACACACTCCAACATGGCCATCCGCAAGATGGTGAGAGACACTTTCACATAACCTCCGAGATTAGTCATACCAAGATGGCCTGTTTCCTCACTCCCGTTTATGATTTCCGTATGCCATCGTGGTCATAAATGTGATTAGATTTTCACTTTGTCTATACAAACAATTTTTACATGCATTTTTGCAGTGTTGAATCCATTTGAAAGTTTTTATATTGCTTTTGTATAGTATTTCAGCTTGCATTGCAATTGCATTGAAATACTAACCAACAAACAATCTAGTGTTTGCTCTCTATAAAATCTTTATTGGTTTTATATACGGAATCTCTCTGCGTGTTTTTCAGGAGAAACTGAAGAAGCTCGTGGAGATCTATGAGATGCTGGGAGGTGAGGAAGACATCGTTAACCCATCCAACGAGCTCATTAAAGAAGGACAAATCCTAAAGCTGGCCGCCAGAAACACCTCGTCCATGGAGAGATACCTTTTCCTGGTTAGATGCTCCTTTTATTTTGAATTTTTGGCTTGTTTTGCATCTAAATATTATTAAATCAAATACATTTACTTGCAGCAAAATAAAGCATAGAGTCACTTCATTTAGATGTTTTTTTGTTGTTGTTGTTGTTTTTTTTCAAAAAACAAGATTTGTTATTTTGCTTCTGAAGCAAATGTATCTTGATTTAAAGTGCCCGTATTATGGGTTATGAAAAGTTTATATTTTGGTTTAAGGAGTCCCAAACAACAGGTTGACATGCATGCAAGGTCACAAAACACTTAAATTTGCATTTATTAATGAATTTATTTTTACCTTATTTGTTCAACGACTCCCAAACCATTCGTTCAACGATTCATTTTTCCAAACCTTTCTGGTGATTGGTCGATTTAAATTTAAAGCAATGTTTTTTGAGCGTTTAATGCTACAAAAGCGGCACCTAGTGGCAAAAAATGAATTTGCATTTTCATTCAGACCAACACAAGTGGGGAGGCAATATGCTGTTGTTTAATATTGACATCAATATGAGACGGCTTGGGACTCGTTTTAAAAACGACTTGTTCCAATGATTCAGAGTCGACTCTTTCATTTGAGAGACAATAACTTTATACACTTTATACAAAAACTTATGCACTTACAGATTTAAAACTTTGCAGGATGTTTTCATTTACTTAGAACTGTGTTGCACACTGCATAAAAAGTAAACTTTCAAAAATCCATCATAGGGGCACTTAAAAAATTTGGCAGTGTGTGCCATCATTTTGGGAGTTGAAACCACGCCATGCTTTTCTTTTCACAGTTTAACAACATGATGCTGTACTGCGTGCCCAAGTTCAGTCTGGTGGGCCAGCGGTTCACTGTGCGCACACGGATTGGGGTCCAGGGCATGAAGGTGCTTGAGACCTCTAATGAAGACTATCCTCACACTTTCCAGGTGTCGGGTAAAGAGCGAACGCTGGAGCTGCAGGCCAGGTGAGGGCAGATCCCTGCGGATATAGAGAACGGCATGTCTGTTGAAGCTTATAATGACTATAGCTTTCTGTTGTTCACAGCTCAGAGCAAGACAAAGAGGACTGGATCAAGGTATCAGTATCATTCAGTTGCTCAAAGCTGCTTTAAATCTGAATTATATGAATGTAAGAATAAGGAAAGACAAAAAAAAAAAAAAAAAGTAAGAAGGTAATATATATATTATATTATTATTATTATTATTATATATTTTTTTTAATTAGAGAGAGAGAGAAATAACAGTACACATACATCATCAGCTTATTATATTTTATCGTAATATTTTAAATGTATTTTTAAGCTTAAAAAAAAAAAAAAAAAAAATCCCTAATTTTTATGTGAAAGTCCAAGATGTCATGCCACATTAAAAAAAATAAAATAAAAAAAATTAAATGTTACGATTTTGAGAGACAAATGATAGTTTCACAGTTGGAGGTGATGATATGGATAATTGGGGCTGTTTTAAATTGTACAATTCAGTCTGCTTTTCTGCAATACTGAGGGAAGAAAAAAGTCTGAATTGTGAGATGAGTTAAAAAACTCTTAATTGCAATATATAAACTCACAATTGTGAGAAAAACATTTATATATTTAATTGAGTTTATATGTCTGTTCAGACTATTGCTGTTAACGATTAATCGTGATTACTTGCATCCAAAATAAAAGTTTTTGTTTACAGAATACATGTGTATACTGTGTATATTCATTCATATATAAAATTAAACACACTTACAGTATATATATATATATATATATATATATATTTACATGTATACACATTTATATTCTTACTTTTTTTTTTAATATATATATATATATATACAGTACACATATATTATGTAAATAATTTTTTTTTTTATATTTTGAATGCAATTAATCATTTGACAGCACTGGTTTAGACTTTTATTCTTAGAATTGCAAGGAAAACTTAACTAAACAACGATATATATAAACTAAATACAAAACAATATATAAAGATATAAACTTTTTTTGTTGCTAGTTTCATTCAGAATCAAAATTAAAAATCTAAATGTCGAGTTTATATCCTGCAATCAAAGAGTTGATCAATCAAAAAAATGTCAGCATTTTGATATTAATTGATATTTAAAAAGTTGCAATAACTGTTTGGTTTTCTTTTTTTTTATTCTATGGCAGAAATAAGCCTCCATAGGAAAGTTTCAATGTAGGCTGTTTGCTTTCTAGGCGTTCCAGCAGACCATAGAAATCTTTCAGCAGAAGAACGAAACATTCAAATCAGCTTCTAAAGAAGTTGCGGATGAGGTTTCTGTGAGTAGAAAGAGCAGACTGGTCATGCATAAAGATGACTGTGGCAGGGGTCGAGGGAAATCTTCAATTAAGACAGTTCCCTTATCTGTGCTCATGTGTTTTTTTTGTTTTTTTTTTGTTAGAAAGAGGAACTGGGGAAGAGAGCCCCGCGCTGGATTCGGGACAATGAAGTGACCATGTGCATGAAGTGCAAGGAGCCCTTCAACCCTCTGACCCGCAGGAGACACCACTGCAGGGCGTGTGGATACGTGAGTGTGCATATATATATACATATACATCAAAACTCGGACCATTTTATTGAGTTCTAAAGATGAGGTAATGTTTTGAAATGTGTCTTAGGTGGTATGTTATAAATGTTCGGACTACAAGGCATCGCTGAGGTACGACGGCAACAAATTAAACAAGGTGTGTAAAGACTGTTACTTCATTCTGACCGGAAGAGTGGATTCTGAGGAGCCAGTCAGCGGGAAGAAAAGAGGGATTCTTGAGGTACATCTTATTGATGTTTTCCGTCTGCATGAACCATTTGTGAAAAAATCTTGATTAATGAAGTAATGAGTACCTGAAAACCATATCTGAGTAAAAGTACAGGTACCTTATAGTGAAAATTACTCCACTACAATTACAAGCCAACAATTCTAAAACATCTTGAGTACAAGTCTGATTTTAACAGTGCTTAAGTATTTTACATATACTTAATATAGGCCCAAAGAGGTGCCATCAAAAGGTAATGTGTAACAGCAACACTTGTTACGAATGTAGTGGAGTGAAGAGTACAGGGCTTATTTAAAAAAGTAGAGAGGAAACCTTGCTAATATCTGTAATGCTATCTTGTAAAATATTCAAAAAATACTCAAGTACTGTAATTAATCACATTTACTCAAACACTTTACACCTCTGCTTGATTTTTTTTTTTTTTTTTTCACTTTCTCTTCTTGGCCTTTTATCAGATTGAAGCAGCTCAGGTGTCAGGAAACAGTTTCCTTTGTGGCTTCCTGCAGTACAGTACAGACCGAACTAAACCGTGTCAGAGGGTCTGGTGTGTGATTCCCCAGCACGACGCGCTTGTTCTTTACCTGTACGGTGCTCCACAGGTGAGAGACACCGTGTAGTCCAGCTCACATGCATCAGCCTTCAATGATGCGGGATAGACCAAATGGAAACACCTACAAAGTAATAAATACGTCTAAAAAATGTTTGTTTGTTTGGCTTGCTTCACATTATGTTAGCCTGACAAAGCAATGCCCAAGCAAACACTCAGATCACCTTAGTAGCCACTTAGCAACACGCTAGCAACCACTCAGAACAACATAAAAATCACTTCCAAGACCTGCCTATTCAAAGCTTTTTAATGGAAGTCAAAGTCACTAGGTGTTGAGATTTCAATTCCCAAAAAATCTTAAAATGTATATTCTAAGTCTATGTCCTACGTTATCTCTACTCTTGTGAACAAGCATATGACAGTTAGCAATTAGACATTTTCATACACAAATTCAGAAGGCCTTTATTAACTCAAGGAGCTGTGTGCAACACTTTTATGATGGACGCATGCACTTTTTTTGAGCTTCAGAATCTCAACCCCCCATTCACTGCTATTAATAAAGTATTAGTGAATCATGGGGTAATTTTCAGCCTTGAACGGGTCCGGTTACTCTGTTATTTTGTTCTCAGGATGTCAAAGCCCAGTGTACCATACCGCTTCTGGGTTACCAGGTTGAGGATCATCCTCCCACCAGCTTCCGTCTGTGCCAGTCCAAATCTGTCCATTGCTTCACTGCCGACACAGAGGAAGTGAAATTGCGTTGGCTAAAAGTGATACGAAAAGCTGTGATCGGGGAGATGCCAGAATGCCAGACGCCAGTCGATGACGACCTTCCCAACGGTTGCCATGAAGGCGCGCCTGAAGGCACCTGAAAAGACAAGGCAGTTTTCTAGCTTTTGCACTGTTATGCATGTAACTCAGCGGAATAGAATATGCTGATTAAAATGTTAAACCTTGCAGAACAGGTTGGATTTGTTTGGGAGTGTATAAATGCATAAGCATATTAATAGCTGATATTTTAATGTATTATAATGTGGACCTCAATCAGACAGTAAAAGCATTCAGTGTGTGATTATTTAAATCATTATCTCGTCTTAGTTATGAAAGTTTGTTCGCCGACCAATCTCAGCAAAAAGTCAGAATTATGCTTTGTGGTGTATTAGCCTTTCTCTTTGTGACATCACATTTTATGTATATTTTAAATTTGTATATGCTGTTTGTCATTTTTACTATCCCTAAGATTTATGCACTTTATTGCTTTTTGTAAAGTAGGACATTAAAATTAATTAATAAAAATTGAGCTCCATCACCTTATTCCTTAGACCAGTTTTAACCAATCAGAACACTGTAACAACAGCATCCTGGCTACCACCTTAAACCCTAGAAAGCAATTTGAACACCTAAGCAGCACCCTAGCAACCAGTAACAATGTTGTAGCAACAACATTTAAACCACTTGAACATCTAAGCAACTACTCAGAACTTCCTTAACAACATTTCAACTACCATTTAAAATTCAAACCAGCTTAAAGAAAACACAGAAGCAACACCCTAACAACCACTAAGAACACCATAGCAAAACTGAAAGCGTTTGTCTTCATGCCAGGGTGATGTAAAAATATAAATATACAATACAGCACATAGAGGAAATGTTAATGTCAATTATTCTGTGAATGTGAAGAAAAACAAATAAGTCCAGTCAAGCACTTCACTTTTTTTCACGACGTAAACTAAGGCAATGGGAGGAATACGGCTGCTTTCCAGAAGTACTGTACTGGAGCAGATGAAACATTTACCTCTGTCTGGTAGGCATTGAAGCGGAAAGAAAATTTCTTTGAGGAATGAATGGCTTTAAGCTAATGTCCTCATGAAGGAGAAAAACTGGAATTACTACACTGAACAAAGACTTACCTCAAGTCCTCTATTATTCTCACTTTACATGTTCAGTGATTTTTTTTTCTTTTCTTTATTGTTTATTTGAAAAGGGACCATGCACAATTTTAACATAAATGTTTCCATTTCATGCATTGTACCAGATTTAGCCGATGGCTAATTTTCATCTGCAGTCCCTTAGCAGATAACCATAATCACAAGAAGGAAAAAATATACAAACAGTATACAAACAGTTGAGTTGACTTTAAATAAGATTTTAGTTTTACTTTAAAAATATCAATAGATGTACACATCCTTATATCCTCTGGTAAGATGTTCCAACGAGTAATAGCTTTCACTGAGAAAGACGATAATCCAAAAGCAGAATAGCGAAATGGAATACAATCACTAGTAGATAATGATCTAGTTAATCTTACAGAGACTGTGGAACGAAAGTGCACAAAGTCACAAAGTATGGAAGGGGCTAAGCCATTTAAAATTTTATAAACCATACATAAATTCGAAAAAAGCCTAAAATTGTCAAAGCTAAGATTATATTTCTCCAAAACCCTACAGTGATGATATTGGTTGGGCTTCTTATCTAACATTTTTAAAGTCTGTTTGTAGAGAGATTTTAAAGGTTTAATTACAGTTTCTCCTCCTTGACCCCAACATGTCAAACAATATGCCAAATGAGAGAAAATTGTAGTATGCATAAAAATCTTAGCAACATCATTAGGTAGACATTGTCTAATTTGTCTGAAATTTATCAAACTGTATTTTATAGTCCTCACCAGTTTCTTTACAAAATTGATGTAGGAGTAATCTACACATAAAGGTATAATTTATCCCAAAAACTACCATTATGCCATGTTTACTCTTCTTCATGTAATTGCAAACCTGTATGACTTTGGAACACAAAATAAAAGTTTTGGATAATGAAAGTCAGTAGGATAGAAAACACTTTGGACTTTCACAGACACAATGAGTTTATTTACAAATCATTTTAATATAAAGCAATTAAATATAAAAAAAAAATAATAATTTTGAGGTGGGACATATGCAACCTATATATAAAATAATTGCTCCACTTGATTAAATATAAAGCTAAAGATTACAGTTAATAATTATTGTTATCAATATCATTTCCACTTTTTGTTTTTAATAAAATGTCTTTAAACTTTTTTTTTTAATCATAATTAGACACTTGCAATTACAGAATAAATTAATAAAGGGTGGCAAATAAATGAGAATAGGGCATGTCAATCGTGACATCTGTAAATAAAAAAACCTCTTAGCATCCATACTAATAGGTCTAAGTCATATCAGAGACAGAAATAAAATTACTTGGTGCTCCATCTCAAAATGTACACAGATAATCTATGCAAAACTAACCAAATACCAGCTCTTCTCCATTCGTAGCTTTATTATGGGCAATTAAAATGACCCAATTGTTAAAAACATGCCAAAAAGGTTTTTAGTACAGTGCAAGATAACAAGACTGCAAGAAGTATTAAAAACAACACAATGCATGATGTACGTGCATTAAATAATATAATTTAGGTCTATAAAATTTTTTTGGTAAAATACAGCAACCGAACACTTGAAAAAGCGTCACGTTTTTAAAAATGAGAACGCTAATGTACTTTATTGAGGGAATGTAATGTTTGTCTTCAAGCTGAACGTTTCTCCACACCCTGTTTAATGCCTAGCACCAAGTGTAGGAACCAGTTGAACTGCACCGTCCAACCCTTGTCCCGGCAGATCTCGATTTGGTCCAAGAAGTGTTGTTTGGCATCGTCCTCCGAGCGTCCGACCGTCAGAGCTTCCCGTATGTACTCGATGTCCTCTTTGCTGGTCAGCTGAGGCATGCCGGTCATCAGCATCATGGAGAACAGGATGATCAGCAGGTTGGTGTGGTGTCTCAGAGCCAGATAGGCCCTCAGGCAAACGTTCTGCGATTATGTGTGAGATTATGTTTAGTCACAGCAGAGGAGTCTGTAGCCAACAGGTGGAATTGTAGGAACGTACCTGAAACTGGAGGAAATGAGGGCTGCTTTTTTTGCCCGTTGTGCTCATCACATACAGAAAATCAGGAGTCAGCACAAAAGGAACTCGCTCCTTGCTGATCCCCATAAAGCTCTTGTAGTTTCCAAGTATGTGACCAAAATCAATGTGGAATAGGTTACCTAGTTGAAAACACAGACATTTTGTTACTGCTCCTTGAACTGGTTAACTAATGAAGCACTCGGGTTTCAATACAAGTTGAGCGCAAACATCAGCATCTACGGCATTGTTTTAATAGACATTAAAAATATATATAAAGCAGATATCAAGGGTGAACAATGCAAGCGAATTGGGCCACATTTTGAGTTTCTAAATTATATCAAAGCACTTAGACAATTCATCTGTTAAAACTTGTGCATTTTTTCAATCAGCATTTTTTTACAGTAGTTTGGGTATTTTAAGGTTTATACTATTAAAAGCTGTAAACTGGTTATAACAAAAAGTTAATGAAAATAATACATTTATACATTCATTAATAAAAGTATTAAAAATACATTTTTAATAAAAAATAAAAGTTTTATATATATATATTACATTAGAATTATTGATATTTTATTTTTTAGGGTTCAGTATCTTAAGCTTACATTTTTTTAGATAATTTAAATATTTTTTAAATATTTAATATATATTATTAATATGTATTTTTATATTTAATAAAGATTTTTATATTTTTAAACATTTTATCATAGTTGTAATACTATTTTATTCCAGCTTTATTTTAATTACATACATAACAGTTTTACTTAACAATTACAAAACAGGTTCACTTCAATTGTATATTATATTATATAAATTTATATATAAATAATCTATATTTATTTTTTGGTAATTGCCACAAATGCGGTCAACTAAGCTTAATTTGAACATAACCTGAAATCTGGAATATTCCTTTAACAGCCATTTTCAAGCAAAAAGGTTCTAGTAATAACAATAATTACCTGTCTCTGTAATCATTATGTTGTCATTGTGACGATCACCGATGCCCAGGACGTAAGTTGCCACGCAATACCCTCCACAGGAGAAGACAAAGCGTTCAACAGCCTGCTGGTGCTGAAGAGGTGGTGTGGGATAGAAAAAGGCACAAACATATCACCAATGCCTGACCTTTTTCACATTTGCATCAAGCAAACACAGACATGCAAACAAGCAAACATCTGACGTATGACCTAACCCCCTCATCAGAAGCTGAACTTGACCAAACCCGGCGGCAACGCTACAAAAGTGTTTAAAAATAGCACACTAGTTGTGTGTAGGTGCTGTGTTAGGTCTTCACAAAGGCCAACTCCCTCAAACAAAGACTCTAATGCACCAGGAAGTGAGAGGTTTCCTTCCTCTTTAGCTTATACAACTGTATAAATGGAAATAACATACCTTGTCGTCGTTCACACACTTTTCACGTAGCCACTGGCTGAGGATCTCATCTTTAAAAGCTCCGGTGTTCCCGACAGTACTTTGCTGAATGTTAGCGATAGTAGTGGCATCCTTCACTATTTCAATCATCCCTAGCAGAGGAACAAAGCAGCTTGTATTGCATTGAATTTTTATTGCTTAATAACTTTAAGAAACACATCAGCCGCTGTTACCAATTTTATTTCCAGTGGAAATACATCCATATGGTAACAAGGAAAGATCCAAAGACTCCAGCTCCCAGATAGACTCCATTATCAGTAAAATCTGAGAGAAACAACGGTCTGTTTGAGAGACAGCACTGATAATGTTGTTTATGACTGCTAGCATGCATTTAAAAGATGTCTACCTGTAATATCAGCATGTCCTGACGAAGGTCATCCCCGTCTTTAAAGATGATCCCGATCGTGTCACTTGACAAGGTGGTGGGGTCAGCTCGTTTAAACTGGAGCCACAAGGGCTTCTTTTTGGATGCCATCACTTTGCATTGTTCAATCTACAATTCATAATTTGGTGCAATAATTAATAGGTACATTATCCAGCAATATTGATTAAAAAAAGACTAATATCCCTTTTCTAGAAGAGGATACTCAGAGGATATTAAATAAATATTCATGATTTGGCTCAACTGACAACATTTTTGTTGATTACCACAATTATTAATTTCCACTCATCCCAGTAAGACACAGTGGAAGTCAATTAGTACACATAGAAGCTCAGTAGCAACTAAAATGGAAAAGATCCCTCTGCAAAAACAATTTTTGCTGACTTATTATTTTAAAACATAATAAAAAATACTAAGTAAGAAAATCATTTTTGGTGCACCGTATGGTTTTACGTACCACAAGCGCCCCTGCCCGTAGGCCTGGGTCGTAAGGCACTTTAAAGCTGTCTGGCAACCCTGACGTCTGCAGACCTTCCAGTTTCTGACGCAGCTGAAAAACAACTACATTGTTCCCACAGCATTAGATATGTACTGCATTTGCCTATTGCAATACGCTAAGGACAAACACTGGCTGCAGTTATCACCTTGTGCTGACACGTCATACTTTTCAGCAGACATTTGCTTAATCTCACGAGTGACTTTTTGCAAGGCCTCAGTCATCTCCACCTGCTTCCTGAAGTCCTGCAGCATGGCCTCACCGCAGCCACGGAGGTAAGCCTCGAGTATTACGGCATACCTCTGCTGATAGTGCATGGACTGAGCAATTTCGCTTCGCAGGAACCAAAACAAGAAATGGCCAATCCGCTTGCTCTGTGAAGGAGTCACAGAAGTTAAACACAGAACTCTTTAAACACATAAAAAATGTGACTGTAGAGACTTACTCTAAGTGCACGTTTGAGAAGAAATCTGGCCAGTGCGCTGTCATGATACGGTTCAAATTTTACAGCCTACAAAACAAATAAACAGCAACAAAGATTAAGATTCTCTGGCTGATGGAGCAACTTTTTGAGCAATATTTCTTGGGCACTTTTCCACTGAGAATGGGCAACAAATTTCTATCGGTCGTGGGCTTTGTGTCTCACCTGGTTTGTCCAAAGTTGCCCGGCAAAATGTCACCCCATGTATCATCATTTGAGTTGTTACACTGCATGCTTCATTTTATGTGAATGTTTACTTTGCATGTTCATTTTAATAGCCAGATGAAATTTCTTTATTAAAGTGACCCTATTATGCCATTGCAAATATTGCCTTACATGCAGTGTGTAATGTAGCTTAATGTAAATCCGAAAGGGCATGATAAATAAAGTTGCTGTCTCCCAAAATAAAGAATCGGCTCTATACAGCGTAAACGAATCATTAGTAATTAGAATTTCTCTTCCTTTACGGTTACACATCACAAGGTAATATATTTGCATAATTCCGCCTATGCTCAACTTGACCTCGCCCACAAACATGTAATTGGGTCTATCATTTCTGATGCACTGTACGCAGTAGACCAATCACAACAGTCTAGGCCATCTGACCAATCAGAGTAGATCATGCTCACGGGAAGGAGGGGTTTATAGAGACTGAATCTTAGAACTACTTTGAGCGAATCGTTTGAGAATCGCTGGAAAATGACGTTATATTAAACGCAGATTTAGAGAAATAAAAAGCATGTAAACCTATTGTAGGAGACTCCCAAAACAATTTTAGGAGCCTTAAAAATGGCATAACAAGGGCACTTTAATGTTGAGTTGTTATGTCTGAGCAGTTACGCAAAAACAACCACAGTGTGTTGTAAATGCCTTACCTGAACAAGTTGCAAAAGGTACCGCAGGACATCGTCATCTTCCAGAGTCTCCAACTTCCGGACGGCCATAGTGCGCACATTTTCATCAGAGAAGTGGCAGTCCAGTAGCTGTAAAGCCAACCCCACATCTAGAGAGCTTCGGTCCCATATGGTGTTCCTTTCTATAAGACGGTGTGTTGTCGTCACAGCCTCTTGTTTGCCCCACTTAACCGAGGAAAGAAACTTGGGATAGGCTTTGGGATCCTTCATGCACTCCTGCCGGAAGTGCCAGAGCAATTCTTTTTCTTCGGAGCTGAGCGGATGCAAAGGGTCGGTGGCAATTATCTGCTCAAACTGTTTGCGCAGATGGTTGGGCATCTCTCTTTGCCCTCGCTCCCCTTCCATTTCCGAGTCTGGAGAGTCCTTGCTTTTGGGAAGAGCCACGGGGTAGCAGTACTTGTCGAGGAGAATGGCAACAGCCATGGAGCTGTTCTTGTCCGGGTTGGTTGCAGACGTGAGTTTGTCCGCGTTAACGCTGCTGTTGTCTTCACTCTTCTCAGGCATCTTCCACATGTGCAAGATGAACTCTCCTTGTCTGAGCAGGGAGCGGTGGTCCACCAGTAGCAGGTTGACGTAGTACAGCAGACGGCTCTTGTTTTTGCATTCGTTTTCCTTGGACGTCTGAGTCTGCGCTTTTCCGCACGACACCTGCAGGCTAAGTCGGGCACCTTTGGGTAAGTCCTTGATCTTTATGTTAAACTCCAACCAGGTGTTCCAGAGCACCTCTTCCGTGAAGGGTTTGGAGGTCGTCCTTTCTTGGGCCAGGAGCTGTTGTCCATGGAAAATACTGGCTTCTACAAACACAATCAACTCAGAATTGCGCGGTAGCACCGGTATGTCAATCCCCAAGATCTTCACCCTGAATTTACGATTGCAGTCCCAAAGGGAGATGGTAAACACCTTCTCGTGGTCTTTCTCAGTGATGGTCAGTTGTTCGTGAGTACCGGCGACACCGGTGCAATCATCGACCTGAGACCAGTCCTCTTTTTGGACCACGTCTTGTTCTGGGTCTGGAGGATGCTCTAAAACCAGATGGATCTCTTCACCATTTTTGAGACACTGTCTGATCCAGTGGAAGTCTTTGATGGCATAGTTGCCATATAGGAATTCCTCTCTTCCACAAACCCTCAAAACAAAATCCGATTCACTGACGTCTTCCGAGATGCCTAGAATTGCTCGCTTTTTTGTTATCTTGGTAAAGAAGCTCTGAAGAACCTGGACGGGTGTGTCATCTATAGACACCTTGATTGTCTGGCTTGTTGTGTCCTTGTGTATCACGACCAGGATGTGGTTGTTGCTTATTTTGCTCAGCAGGTATTCAGGGAGAGGCTTTGTGGTCATCAACGGATCCATTGAGTAGAGTTTGGGATCTCGATCAGACAGCTCGATTTTCCGAGGGGTCAGTAGCTTTCTTCGCGTGAACTCCAGTTCATCGTCATGGACGTTGCTGACATCTGTCACGTCATATCCGATTAGGTGGTTCAGAAATCGTTGGTACTGAAGCGAATCCTCGATAGGCTGTGTTCTAACAACCAGGTGTATCTTCCCGACCTCTTTTCTCAACGCTTTCCAATATCTGATACAGTCAAGTGTTTGGAATACCTGCTGCTTGTCGTAGATCTCATACCAGTTGCCTTTCTTCTGGTAGAGCAGCATGCAGTGGTCCGGAGAGTATTTTTGGTAAAATTCAGGGCATAACTTAGTGGTTACCGCTCTGTGCCAAATCTGAACCTTCACCTGCTCTACCGTCCAATTGCCAGTCACGTCTATTTGCAATGTGTCTGGATTCCTGCTGTTTTTGTTGGTGGTGGGAAGTACAAACTCTACAGCTATATTATCCGTCGATACAGCTGAGGCAGATGTAAATGCTTTCATCTTTCTTCTTCTCCTCTTGTTTTCTTCTCTACGAACTACTGGTGGTTCATCATCACTGGCTTGGTGTTCCATAACCAATGCTAAATTTGTAAAAGAAAGGATTTTTTTTTTACACAAAGGACTAGGGCTGTTTATTTTGATGCATGTATATGAAAAAAAAAAAAAGCCTAGATCACAATCACAATATTTTGACAATGAATGACAATGAAGGCCCGTTCACACCAAGCACAATAACTACAAAGATAACGATAATGATAACTATATTTGTGTCCACACCGGCAAACGATATCGTCCGCTTACTATAATCTCAAGCGCGTCTGCCGCTTTAAATTTTCAAGCCTGTGATAGCAGGATTGATTCTGATTGGTTGTCAATGTTTCTATCATTTATCAGCTGGAAAAATCGTTCTGAAAATAATTCCCAACGATATCGTTTCTCTGTCCTTTATCGTTATAGCTGTGGTGTGGACGGTGCTATTTTTCAACAGTTTTATTATATCTTTATCGTTATCGTGCTTGGTGTGAATGGTCCTTTAACTATTAACTCCGCCCCTTTCCTGAATATTTGGCAATGAATGAATGAATAAATAATTTTGCAAAAACCTATAAATATTATTACAATTCTATAATTAGACCTTAGATATCTTCCTAAAACAATTGCACAGTACTCAATTCTCTTAATATATCAATACTTTTAATATAGCTGTACAGCAGGTGAACACCTCAAAATATGCTTCTGGGGAAATAGAAGCACACCAAATATTACATTTTATTTTTTGAGACATTTCCAGACATGTCACATATTCTAGCTGTTACGGGGTTACATTATCTAACACACCATCTAATGCGAGTTAACGTTCAATTTATGCAAAGGAAGTCACCAAAGCAGGAAGCACAAGTGTGCTAAGCCCTTCAAACGACAATAACAATCTTTAAAAAAAACACACAGAAAATTTGGCAAATAACGCAAACCTAATGTCACTGCAATCAATTTGCTTCCTGCACAGATCAGTTTGCTAGCGGAAACTTTGAAAGGGACATTTCCATGCTGTAGAAACACACAGCAAAAGCGGAAGTTTCTTAAAATAATAACACTGTAAAAAGTGTTTTATTTAAAGTAAAAACACAAACACCTCAGCTATGCTGCAACGACACTGCTCCACAAATTAATAATATAAAACGATTATAACACTGACAGATCAGAAGTAACGGTTTTGCCGGAAGATTGCCGTAAAAAACTGTAAAAAAAAAAAATCATAAAACTCACCGTTCAACAAACGCAGAGCCAATGACCCTGAAGGCGGTCGGGTAAATGCTTATACATGGATGCAGTGAGACTCGGTACAGAACACATGAACGTAAAATGCTCTTATTCCAGCAGTTAATACTCCTGAAGCAATGCGATCAGTCACAGAAGCGCGTTTCTCCTCCCTCCTCTCGCCATCTGATCACGCATGACGGGTTCAGCTGCTGCTCCCATTGGCCTGACACATGGGTCACTCTCTACACTGAAGGACACCATTTAGGTTTTTTGTTTTTTTAATGATATGCAAATATGTTTTGCATAGAAAATACGGGCTTTATTTTTTATAACGGATTTAAAATGCAAAGTTATTTATGAATTTTAAATTAGGTATTTTCCAGTTCATGCACTCAAGAATCGAGGCACTGTTCTTTGCCCTGACTTTGAGTTATTATTAGTAATGCATTGAAGCATTATTTGGGATGGATTTGCAATAACAACCCCTCAACTTAATGTTTTTATAAAGTTCATATTTGTCTTTTTATAATACATTCTTCGTATGTTTTTTTTTATAATATATTCGTATTAGTCAAATTGCAAAAGGATATACATATTTTTAATTAGAAGATTTTTGGGTTTATTTAATTGTTTAATTGTCAGCAACACAAAACTGATGCAAGTTTTAGGATCTAATTAAAATGTTAAAAGTCCATGTTATTAGCCAAGTACCCCAAACTTTTACTTTAATACTTGTGCAATGGTGTCCTCTGGTGGTATATTGGAGGCACACGTTAACCCACTTTTTTTTTCATTAGACTTTATCTTTTTGTATGATAGTATTGTAGAATATATATATATATATATATACACTACCGTTCAAAAATTTGGGGTCAGTAAGATATTTAATAGTTTTTAAAGATGTTTCTTCTGCTCATCACGGCTGCATTTATTAGATTAAAAATAAAAAAAACTGTAATATTGTGAAATATTATTTCAATTTAAAATAACCGTTTTCTGTGTGAATATATTTTAAAATGTAATTTATTCCTGTGATACAAAGCATCATTACTCCAGTCTTCAGTGTCA
>JAUCMR010000091.1:968475-999492 GCA_032357425.1 Enteromius argenteus
CTGATAATAATAAATCAGCATATTAGAATGATTTCTGAAAGGATCATGTGACACTGAAGACTGGAGTAATGATGCTTTGAATCACAGGAATAAATTACATTTTAAAATATATTCACACAGAAAACAGTTGTTTTAAATTGAAATAATATTTCACAATATTAATTTTTTTTTTCTGTATTTTTAATCTAATAAATGCAGCCTTGATGAGCAGAAGAAACATCTTTAAAAACCATAAAATATCTTACTGACCCCGAATTTTTGAACAGTAGTGTATATATATATATATATATGTGTGTGTGTGTGTGTGTATGTATATATGTTTAATATAATTTATAATGTATTTATTTAATGCAAATAAAGGTAATTTAAAGGTTATTTAAAATAAAGGTGCTTTAAAGCCTCTGAGCGTCCAATCGTCTGTAAATGTGAGCTCAGCAGCTATTTAGCCATATAAGCATGACATTGTAAGATTTCAGAATCATTGCATAACACTCCATATGCCTTTCCTTGCTATTACACCGCGTGACAAAAGTTCCTAAACGTATTATTTAATGTTTATAACCAAAAACAGCAGACCGCTTATTTATTACTTAGATCAATGTGTGTTTATCCTACCTAGATTACAAAAATAAATATTTAATGGCCTCTCTGGTTCCTCCTCTGTCCATTATAAGTAACTGTACTCACTGATCTGTAGAACAGACGTCACTTACAGTACTTTTCTCACAGCCAATCAGAGAGCGGCTACAAGCCCTGTGATTGGCTGAGATTTAGGCGGTGGGCCTTGTTTTGACGTCATTGTCAGCGCAGCCAGAGATTGGTCAGACCTTCCCATTAAAGACACACACACCCATGTCTGTATGATAAACCTTGATAAATCATTTTATCTAATAAATTTTAAGTTTTGAAGAAACACTCTCACACCCCTTGAGCTTTAGTTAAGTTTATAGCTTTATAATTATATGTGACCCCGATGCACAAAAACAGTCAAAAGTACCATGCGTATATCTGTAGCAAACAACAATACAAAGTATGGGCTAGAATTATAGATTTTTATTTTATGACAAAAATCATTATGATATCAGGTATCTTAAATAAAGTTTTTTTTTTTTTTTACCCTCAGATTCTAGATTTTCAAATAGTTGCATCTTGGCCAAATATTGTCCAAACAAACCATACATCAGTGAAAAGCTTATTTATTAAGCTTTTTGCATTTACTGTTATGACCGCAACAGTCCAGAGAATCTTTATTTATGAATATAATATTTACTACATGCTTAATAATATAATTAAATAATAAAAATGATAAAATCGTGAAATTGTATGCTCTTGAAAGAAGACTAATTGTCATAAAATGATTAAATTTAATCTCTTCTACTATTTCATTACCTCAACAATTCTAGTATCCTGAAAAATAATGCTAAAATAAAACAAGAAACAATATAAACAATAATAGTCTTTTCAAAATATCATCATAAACTGCATTACAGGTTAAGAATTTTATATGACATAAATTGTAAATAAAATGCAAACTAAAGGGATTAAATAAGAAAAAATTAATTTGTAATGATATACAATTATATTCTTTAAAATAGTAAAGCAAAACTTCAAATTAAGCACTTTGTAATAAAAACAAATGATCAGTATAATTTAGTACATTTCTTATACACACTTTCTGTTTCATCCATTCACTTTCCTGTAAGCGCCACACCTCGCCCCCTGCAATGACGTGTAAGTCACCTCATCTTCTGAGTGGCCAGTCCACCCCACTCGGTCCCGCCCATTCTGACTACGTCATGCACCCTCCTCAAAGACGGGGGTTGGTGGCGAGTCTGCGCGGCGGAGAGGGAACAACAGAGCTGACAGCAGCGCGCGACTCCAGTCACGTCAAGGGGAAGATGGAGCAGCACACAGGCGCCGCGGAGTTCAACATCTTGTTAGCTACCGACTCCTACAAGGTGGGTAGAGAGCCTCAGCCGAGCCTAAACCGAGCCGGGCCCGGTGTGCTGTCGTATACCGGCGAACCTGTGAGTGAGAGGAAAATGAGGGAAAGAGAACGAGAAATGAAGGTGGTTTCATCCTTCAGGCCGTTAACGGTTGAGTCGGTGTCAGTCAGGTCGGTAGGCCGAGTGTGTTTGAGGAGAAACGACCGGTACATCTTAGTTTTTACACCTTTGTAGTATTTGGTGTGTGTTTGTGTCGGTAATAACGGATTACGAGGAGATAAGTGTGTGAATTACACCTAAAGGGCATGAGGCGCGGGTCCTGAGGGGGATTTCTCTTCGGAAGCAAAACTGAAAGCACTTGCTTGCTCAGGAAATGAATGTAACGTTACAACGGAATCAGATAAAGTTAATCGTCATTCAGCGTTTCGCTTATTTAAGCGATGTAATATATCGACGAGATAAGATTCTGACTGATAGCTATTAGTAACGGTCACTGGTATGATTCAGTTTTTTTAGAAATAACCAACGTATTCTGTTCGTTGGGATTTCAAAATGTATCCTAAAGTACATTAGATTTGTGCATTGAAACACCTTTAGCTTAATTATACTGTAAAACGAATACTGTAATTTTTATATGTGTTTATATTGTAAATTGGACCGCGCTGTACATTGTAAAGAATATGACATGTAGTATGTACTCTGTGTAGTGCATACATGGGTCCTTATGTGTAGTATAACATTGTTATAAGACAAAAGTAATCATTAGAAAAACTGAAATTAAGCTACAATAGATTTTTGTCTCCAAAACTAACCTGTGCTATAAAAATGACCATACAATAGTTTATGATGCACTGTAATGTAAGTATTTTTTTTATTTCTCATTCAGTAAGCTGCCTGCTTATGTGTAATGTTGTAAAACATTTAAATAATATCATCAATTTACACATTAACTTTGAAAGAGCTGAAATACTAAAACGTAGATAGAAACTGAATATACTGTTAAAGAAGATTAAACATTAAATTAAAAGATAAATGAACAGTAGTGAAACTAAAAGTGGGAATTCTATTGCGCAGCTGTCTAAACAGATTTTACAGAAATAAAACAGAAATGAAATTTTAAATTCAGGTTAACTTGTACTTAGTGTTTTGCAGTGTAAGTGGTACTGCTGATGTTCAGCATATCTGTCAAGACTTGTCAACATGTGAGGTATTAATCTTAAAATATCAGTTGTATGCAGGTTTTACTTTGCCGTCCTGACTTTGTTGCTCACTTTTCACCTCAACTCTGTGTTCTCTGTCCTTGGGTCCAAAGTGGCGACATTGACTGCTGTTGTGGATATGGTCTCGTCTATGTTTAATCAGTGTTTTCTTTCGTTAGTACTGCTAGAGGACGGGAGTGGATGCCTTTGTCTTTTATCCTCCCACCACGGATGTAATAGGAATCTCGTGTTTTGCGTTTAGGCTGATGACACATGTGCCTTCTAAAGGGATGCTTCATTACTTCTACATTCAGATCCTACAGAGGTCATTGGAGGGTCAGAGATCACGTGTGGAAAATAGCTGGTTGTAAAACTACAATCTTCTTTCTGTATCTTCTTGTTGATTTTCCTTCACTTTTGTTTCAGGAGTGAGTCCATGATTCCGCGTTTGACCTTGTGATGCTACTCTTGACGTATAACATTCAATGTTTACTCTCCGTTCAAGGTTTTGGTGCATAGAAACCAGGTGAAACTGTAGAAGCAAGGGACATTTAAAACAAGAGGACACCAGGAATGAGAAAGGGGTGTGGTTAAGATTTTATGGTCGAATACATATGGAGTAACATACTGTACTGAGCAATAGAGAGCATGAGATTGTTCAGTGATCATAAGTAGTTCTTTAGAAACCTGAAGAATGTGTTCAGGGTTTAACGGGAACAATCCACTCCCATGAGGCATTGCAAATGACTGAATGAACGGGTGACACTTTCAAACTACGCTGGGTAACACTTTATTTTAAGGTGTCCTTGTACTTACATGTATTTAGTATTATAATAAAAGCAAATTGTGCATAATTACATGCATTAACCCTAAGCCAAACCCTAATCCTAAACCTAAATTAATTAATATTACTCCTTACAAGGACGCCTAAAATTAAGTGTAACATCGTAAATAAAATAAATATAAAGAAGAAATACTATTTGAATTTCTATAAAAGTTTCATGTTTATTTCAATGCATTGCTTTCCGTTTATTTTAATTGTTTTATAGAAAACAAGTTTTGGAGTATTTCAATGTATAACATATCAAGATGTATATTTTTTTATGCACAGTATTGTGAAGGATTCAGATTTTGTACCGTACCTTGCATTAATTAAAGCATTTAAAATGTTACCAGACAGCAGTAAAACATGCTTAAATAATAACACTTTCCACAGGCGCTTTACAGTTACTTTTTTTTCCAGTTTAAGCAGTTATTTGCACAGTTACTTACTCTCCAGTTACATTTCAGTTACTTTACTTTACTTTTGTGCACTGGTTATAATTTTCTATTCAGTCATGTTTTTTTGATTCGACTGCATCATTTGTAAAACGTGTACCTCCTCAAATAGTTTTGTAATAGCTTGATGGTTCATGGCTTGAACTCTTTGAGGAATCATTTAAAATCTCAGAGGAGCAAATGAATCTGTAAAGTCCTTGACTGCATGTGCAGTGTAATGTTGATTGACCAGTCGATGAGCACATTAACTTCAGCATCGTAAAGGGCATCTGCTGGGTTTGTGTTAACAAGTCCATCTGGTGTTGCTTCTTTCCCATTTTATCCTCAATTGTCAACAACATCACAATCACACGTTTGTGTTGTCCAGGAGATTTCAGGCCTTTATTGACTAATTGCTCAGGTTTGGGACATCAGATCAGGTCAAATATGCACGGAATTGCTCAGTTTTACAACTTGTTTATGGTGTTTCACTTTCATTTCAGTTTGCCACACCCTAAAATGACTTCTTATACAACCTCTGTGGATGTTTGTCTTGATATGAAGCATATTCGGTGGCATTGCTGTGTCCTCCATGCACACAGCCAGTTGTTGCGCATGCCTGGACCGCATGCAGCTGTTCACGTGAATGGGCTATTCCAGAACGGAGAGGGCCTCCAGACCTTAACGGTTCCTCCTTGGCTGCTGCTCCAAAAGCGCTTTGGCCCTTTAGGAACGCTGGAGGGGGAAAAGTTGCATGAAATTTGCTATTGGGAGCAATCATACAGTAGCTGTCAGGCATAACCATGAGGGTGTAACCTTTCCTAGACTGACCCGTACACAGGGGAACAGCCAAAAAGTGCCAGGGAAAGGTCAGCATGCACAAAATATCAGAAGGGAGCTTAGTAGGTTGTCTGTTTGATATCTAGTGTAACTGTAGTTACATTCTCAGCATAGAATGTATTTATATCACAAGTCATTGAAGAGCAAGAGGGCAAACAGGATTTTTTTTTTTTTTTTTTGTATTGTTTTTGAAGAAAATGTTGCTTGTGCAAAATTGTGCGTGTAAAGAATTATACCTTATAACCTTTTGTTGTACAAAACTAGTTCTTGTGTTAGAAAGGCTCAAAAAAGAGCATTTACACAAATTCCAGAAACAGAATGTGCTTTAGTAGTGTAATCTGAGTGCACTCTTCATTCACAAGTTTAGAAGTGTTTGATTTTGAAGTAGTGCAGGGTCTTTTTTCTTTTGCAACTTTTAAAGGTGAGGTATGTAGTTTCTGTGCTCCTGGTGTCAGCTAGCAGAACGCAAGCAACCATTGCAAATGCTCACACTTTTACGATTGTTCTTATCCTTACAATATCTTATCATTTTATCTGGGGCTTGACAGTGCAGAGCTAACATGCATGACAAAAGAGAGTTTAACTTACCTGTCGAGGAGAAATTTTGATTGAAACCCAAACCCAAACCCCAATTCTCCATCTTGTAAAAGCCTTAAAATGGTAGATTGAAATGTGGTTTTGACCCTTTTTTTGCTCAAATTATGTATGCTTATGTTTTTTCCTAGCCTTTAATATGTATTGTTTGTTGGGCAATATGTTAAAAAAGGCTATATATATATATTAAATAGGCCTACAGATTAAAAAAAAAAGAAAAAGAAATCCAGATACAAAAATGCAAATGCCGAAATACATACTGTATATTGCAAATCAGCCAAAATATTTTTGCCCATATGGCCTAGACCAGGATGCTCAATGTTTACAGAGATGATACAATAGTCATATATAGTCAGTAGCAATAGTCAATGCACAATAAACTGGACCAAGAGTTTTTATTTTGTTAAACAGATTTACAAACTTGTGGTGCATTAAAAAATAATGAATTGAGAGAGAGATCTTCCTGGAGAGACACTTACCAGCCTAAAAGCTCTTTGAGATGCACCTCTGCCATCCAAAATTATTATTTTAAAGACACCACTTTAGCTATTAGAATAATAGTAGCAGCCATGTCTGCCTAATAATGCGCGTAATATGTTGCTTGTGGTCTCGAATTGCTGGCAGACCAGCTAGAATCAAACCCTACAGCTGTCTAAATTACAGGAAACTCTGTGGACTCAGACGCACCCAGGCTTGTTGACAACCATTACTGTATTTGCAATGTTAACACAGCCATTAACAGGACTTTTTTATGGTTCTTTCAGTTTATGAATTGCATGTAACATGTTGTAATTTTCTTTCTTGCAGGTCACACATTACAAACAGTATCCACCCAACACCAGCAAGGTGTACTCTTACTTTGAGTGCCGCGAGAAGAAGACAGATTCTACCAAACTCAGAAAAGTCAAATATGACAAAACGGTCTTCTATGGGCTTCAGTACATTCTCCACAGATATTTAAAAGGTACGTTGGACGTGTCTGTCCGCACTACTTCAAGTTGCAAATGGAAAACGCAGCATTGCTGGTAATTTTGGGTTGAGTTCATGCTCAAGAATGCAGCTTGCCCTCCAAACTTGAAAAATAATAATATTGTTTGTTCCAACGGGGGGAAAAAATTACTTTCTCGTGATGGAGCCAGTGTTAAATGACCAATGGTTATAGGCTAAGAATATAGCGGTTTGAGTTTAAGACGTGTGACTATCAGTCTGGTTTGAGGTTGTTGTTCTTGCATGCCGCTCAAATGTGCCACATTTGTAAAGGAATTTTGTCTATTTTTACATTGAAAAGGATTTCATGGTGCACTGGGGTGAAGGCTTTAGAAATTGTGTGATAGGATGAAACAAGACAATTGAACATCTGCTCTTTCACCCACAAAAGACAGCTGCCCGACGCAGCTCTGGTCACAGATTCTGCATAAATACTCATTTCTGCATAAATAAGTAACACTACTCTTTCTGTTGTTGTCTCTCTTTGATCTGTTGTTTATGCTCGAGGTTTACCATTTTTTTTTCTGAATTTCAAATCTGAGAATTTGTTTTGCAGATCATTGTAACCTTTTCTAAACTTGATACTGTAAGAACATTTTATGTTTTAATGTTAATTTTGGTTTAAAGTTTTTGGGGGTTTTTTTTGTTATGTGTAATATTGTTGTGTGTACTAGTTGCTTTGGCTTTTTTTGTGTGTTTTATTTTATTTCAGATAATTATTTTTTTGCTTTAATAATAAAAATCAATGCATTTTTAACGGTTTTAGTTAACTTTAATAACCCTATTTACACAATATATATATTTTTAAAAAGTGACAGTATCTGCTATAATATTACATTAAAATATTAAAACTCAAGTAGAACTGCATTTTTAAATTTTTAGGATGCTGTGCCTTTAAGACTGGTGGGACAAAGCTACACTATAAGCAAGGAAGAGTCACTTAATGCAATAAAGCGAGGATGTAGGGAAATGTGCAGGAACACAGGGACACACACCAACCTCTCTCTTGAACAGTGTCTTTTTATTCCTGTGCTGTTCAGCCACTTCCTTGAGGTGTGTGATACTCTTGTCTCACAATTGTCCCGTCTCTTTTTGTGCTCACAGGACAGGTCGTCACACGAGAGAAGATTCAGGAAGCAAAAGAGGTGTACCGGGAACACTTTCAGGATGATGTGTTTAATGAAAAAGGATGGAATTACATATTGGAGGTACGGAGAAGATCACCTCTGTGACATTTCTGTCTGTGCTGAATGTTTTGTCCCAACAGGGATGTTCAGTCATGTCTTTTATGTTATATCACTGCAGAAATACAACGGTCACCTGCCCATTGAGATCAAGGCTGTGCCGGAGGGAAGCGTTATCCCGCGTGGGAATGTGCTGTTCACTGTAGAAAGCACAGACCCGGAGTGCTACTGGCTCACTAACTGGGTAGAGGTGAGCCACGACCCTGAACTGATCTCTGTAGTGTATTTACATTCATTTAACACTAATCTAAAGTGACTTACTTTACGTTCTAGGTTTTTGATCTGTATGTGAGTTTTCATAGGAATAAGTTTGTCATAGGAATACAAATCTAAGGCTTTAATTTCCATTCTCTACCAGTTAGGATGGATCGGGCCAGTATAAAGGAGTTCAGGTCCATTTGACAGATCTTATTACATGTTGAACATTGTTGTTGATATCTACTGATTTAAATGACATCCGAGGTAGTAGCATCTATCCGTAGATGGATAGCATGGATATAAATGAATCTTAAGTTGGCTCGTGGGAGTCTAGGAAAGGTTAAAAATCTGGAATGTTATACACTACATGGCATAGTTATCCATCAAAAGTATGTTTAAATAGATAAATAGCTGCCATGGAGTTACATTATAGTTTGTTTTTGTACAGAAAACATCATGGTTTATTATAAATCAATTCCTTTTTTAATTTCCAGTTTTAGGGGGTTTAATTATAAATAAAAAAAAATAAAAAATCAGCAATTGTGTCTAATCTAATGAATTCAATAATTAATACATACATAAATAAATATTTATTATTGATATATTTATTAATTTTTTTAAAATAATACATTAAATTTTGAATTCTGTTTCTTTTAACTAAATTACATTTTAATGATAAAAATCATGTCTAGTCAAACTAATTATTAATAATAAAATAATATAAAATAATATAAAAGTCAAATGAATTATTATTCATCATGTTTGTGCCAGTGAAAATGTTTGAAAAAACTATGAAACTACTGAGCCAACGGGAGTATTAAAAAATATATTTTTATTCCTGAATCCTTGAAATTTTAACCCTCTTGTTATGTTTTTATATAGAATATACACTTATAAGCTAACCATCTTTGACCAATTTACTGCTTTGTTTTGCATTTGCCCAAAATATAAATCCAGAATATAATTGATGTAGATCCAAATAGGAATAATTCAGTCATGATAGTCTAGATTCATTAGGCACTGTATATTAGCCACAGAACACACAGATTCATGAATCACTAGTGGAGTAAACAGTAGGGTGTCCGTTTGGCAGCATGATCCTCCTTAGGTTCATAATTCAGAGGAATTATATATAATCAGGCATGCAGTTTATATTTCTCACTGTAATGACTACAGCGTTTTCAAACTTTCCATATGACGGATTGGAAGATTTGTCAAACTTGCTGTAACGGACTGTGCAAAAAGTAAAATGTCATGCCACACCACTTTCTTCTTTGGATTTAGTGCCAAACCTGCTGAGTCATGCTGACACCCAGCCACACCTGTAATGTCCTCATGAAATACTACACCTGTCACCAAGGGAACAATCGCTTGTCTTTTACTCTTGGCATTTTGAGTTTGTATAGTCAATACATTTGTATAGTCAAATCAGCTTTTAGTTCTTTTTACAGAGGGCTTTGAATGTATGCAAACATGTTGTCATGCTTAGCTGGTGAATTTAGTCTGTGTGTGTGTGTGTATGTCCTTGGCTCTCAGTACGCACTGTCACCACCTATCTATTCTCCAGTGATTGCAAACACGCATCTGCTTCCTTCATGATGACCATGAGAAGGCACTGATGCTTATGAATATCTGCACTGTTTTTAGACTTTTCAGACTCACAAGGCGACATTTAACTGATCATAAAAAATATTTAGTATAATCTTCTCTTAAACCTTCATCCTTTGTGTTGTGAGGCTGGAGAGAGTCACATGCTGGCACATTGCATTATAGTTTGGCTTTACAGTCATGTGATCCAGCGCTCATGCTAGTGACCCTGGCAGTTTGAAGCTAATCTCTGACGGCAGGATGCACATCTGAGCACAAAGACAGATTTGGGGCTTAATGACATTATGTATGAAGTTTACTCGCTGAAGACGCAGAAAACCCACAGATCAATGCGAAAAAGCTGTTTGAATCACAGATGAATTCGGTATTATTCATGCTAGCTTGCAGATTTGAAGTCAATTTTAGCTACTTATTACGTGCCAAATTTCAATTGCCTGTTTTAATTGTATGAATATATAGTCTGATGAGCTGCTGTGATTTGGGTCACTTGTAAACGTAACATGAAGGCTACCACTTTTCCAGATTCGTAACCAGAATCGTTTCCAACCAAAGAAAAACTTTAAGGGCTCGCTGTGATTTTCTGCCAAAATAAAAGCTCCTTTCGTTTAATGTTTGAAAACAAAGCAACTGCCATAAATATTGTATGCTATTTAAATAATGTAATTTATATATGTAAAAATATATATCTTTATTATAATGAATAATAGTTATGGTTTTATTACTAATTTATTCAATACTCATTATTATTATCACTATGTATAATATAAAATTATTACTATGTATTATAATGAATTTATAAGTTGTTATTATTATTATTGTTATTACTAATTTGTTAAATACTCATTATTTAATAATAATTATTATTATTATAATAAAAAGGGGAGGTTCAGGTTTTCCTTCTTTGTTGTCGTTAGCTGTTGCCTAATGTTCCTGATCTCTCTCTCTCTTTTTTTAATCTTATTTTTTTTTTACTCTGAAATGACTTTAATTTTTGATTGACATATTTTTATTAGGTTAGCGAGCTACTGACTAATGTTAACCAGTAGCCAAACAGCTATTTAGACATTGTTTTAAGAAATTAGAGACTTGATGCCTACTTTTCATGATCCAATCAGTTCCCAATGGACAAAATCAAATCCCATCCAATATTTTTCTTACTGAATATCCTGTTTCACTTAGAAATACATCAAGTTACTGAAGTAAAATGGGTTACGACTCTGATTGTTCAGAGACTACAATGAGAAATGAGTGACATTATTGTGACAATGGGATTGTGTGAGTTTTGCAGCCATGGTTTAAGGCAAAACAAAAAAATTAAAAAGTGACCAAAAAACACATTGATTGCATTAAAAATCACATGTTTACATGGGTTGAATCGGGTTCATGTGATTGGGACACCGGGATGTTCTTGTGCCCAAAGGCTTGTGCCCAGGGCTTATCAGGGTATGTGCACAGTATGATAATATTGACTTGACCGGCTGGTCTTTAACAAAGCATTTCTGCCTGGCATCCCCTTGTTTGAGTTCAGCAAACCCTCTGTCTGTGTTGACTCTGCGATACATTCCCAAGCACTCGGGTCACATCAAGCTTTAGGTTGTTTTTGGATTCAGGTTCTGGCTGCAACTTTTAGATGCATAAGGTGTATTAATTGGGGGGAAATTCACATGTTGTGCAGAAATTAGGGCTGCACAAATAATCAATTTTCTAATCACAATTACAATTATGTAATCGTTTAAAGTAGCAATTAAGTCCACTTAAGTTATTCTGCATGTTTTTTTTTTCTTTCTGCAGGTGCAAGGGTCTTTCCATTGTTTTGTTTTTTTTTCTATTTAGTATAACATCATAGTTTTGCTTTTTTTTATTTAAAGATTAAACCAATCCAATTTATAACTGACATTTGAGGTTTAAAGGTTTTTAGCTTTTTTGTTGTTTATGTTCTGTAACAATTGTATAAACATCATTTACTGTAAGTTGTGATAATCGTAATTATCACAGTTAGAATTTCAAGGAAATAATCAACCATTATGATATTTGTCATAGTTACAAAAATGCTAACAAAACACACTTCTGATGTTTAGTTTAATCATGAACCATTCCAATGATGCAGATTTGTCTCCTCAACAGACTATCCTGGTTCAGATCTGGTATCCCATCACCGTCGCAACAAACTCACGAGAACAGAAGAAGATTCTGGCCAAATATCTCATGGAAACGTCAGGAAGCCTGGAAGGACTGGAATATAAACTGCATGACTTTGGCTACAGAGGGGTTTCATCTCAAGAGGTGATGTTTATGTGTTGCTGCACTTCATTTGAAGTGCTAAAAGCTTGGAGAAACTGTTTGCTGTTACCCAAACCCTACAAATCTGATTTAAGTACATGCATGGAATGTCTAAGATGATACTCTATCCAAGTCAGAAGTGTCTTCTTACTCGTATTCATAACATTCAACTGTAAATGCCAAGCGTTTTATTCATACAGTACATGTCAAACATCCCCCACCCTGTAATTTCCTCCTGATGGATTTGTTTCTGGACTAGCTCTGTGTTTATACTTGTGTTTTGGTTTCAGACGGCTGGTATCGGCGCATCTGCACACTTGGTAAACTTCAAAGGAACAGACACTGTGGCCGGGATCGGTGTTATCAAGAAGTACTACGGCACCAAAGACCCGGTTCCTGGTTTCTCAGTTCCAGCTGCAGAACACAGGTGGAACATCTTGAAGCTAAGAGCCTGATGATAGTAAACTGCATTGCAAAACAATGTTTTGCGAGGTATAAGATAAAGTGGCCCAATGCATTTTGGTTAGTTAGTGCTGCACCATTACACTTCTCCTTTTCTGCCCTGTACCAAGAGCTGACAGCATCCTGTTACATAATTACCAAAGACCAGTGTTTCTTCACACTCCAGTAATTTGTAGTGAAGTTTTTAATGTTGTTAATGTTGGAATTTTGCACTAGTTTCAGTACTGCTTTTTCATTTTAGTGTTGTGTTGACATACAGCATGTTTTGTACAATGCTGCCACCTAGAGGTAGATATCATAACTTGAGAACTTGAGAACATGTTTTTGCGGTTTTATTATTTATAATTTATAGTTTGTAGAAAATACATTTTTAATTACAATGGTTTAGTTTTTTGTTATCTTAAATGCTAACAGATAAGCGAATTGCCAGATAATTGCAGAAAATAACATAATATAAAGAATGTTATTTAATAATTTAGTAATAGTATTAATAATACAGTATAATATTATTGATAATAATTTAGTTTTTTACTAATTTATCAATTACACACACGCACACACAGCATATGTAATATATGTATATACGCCAAGATGTTTTATAGTGTAGGTGTAAACTTTTGTAAATTAATAATCTTTAAAGTCTATAATGCTACCACACTCTATGCATATGTAAGCATTATAGACTTGACAGATGAAAAAAATACAACTTTGAACTGAATTAACATTGTATAAAAGTATAGATGCGCATACTGTATATCAGGGCTGTCCAAACTCAATCCTGGAGGACTGGAGTCCTGCAAAGTTTAGCTCCAACCCTAATTAACACCTGAAGCAGCAAATCAATTTTCTTGATGTTGCCTGGTCTTACGGACTGTCTCTTTGTATTGCAGCACAATCACTGCCTGGGGAAAGGACCATGAGAAGGATGCTTTTGAACACATCATCAAGCAGTTTCCTTCTGTCCCCGTGTCAATCGTCAGTGACAGCTACGACATCTACAACGCCTGTGAGAAGATCTGGGGGGAGGACCTGAGGAGTCTGATCGAGATGAGGAGCGCAGACGCCCCGCTGGTGGTCCGACCGGATTCAGGAAACCCTCTAGACACAGTGCTAAAGGTATACATTATCACAGCTATGGCTGGCAACTGAATGATTATTCTGTAATTTCTATGTTTTCTGTTAAAAAATAAAATAAAGGTTTTGGTTTATGCCTGTGTACTGTGTATATTTATTATGTATATATTAATGCACACACATGCATGTGTGTGTGTGTACACATATATATATATATATATGCAATTAATCGGCTTTTAAATTTTATTTTCCAGGTCCTAGAAATTTTAGGAAAGAAATTTCCTCTGATTGAGAACTCAAAAGGCTATAAGGTGCTTCCGCCCTACATCCGAGTCATTCAGGGCGACGGTGTGGACATCAATACTTTACAGGAGGTGTGTATGTTGTCCAGCTCAAGACTGTGTGTTATATGAATTAAAACTCATTCTGTGCCTTTCTTTTGTTACACAGATTGTGGAGGGCATGAAAGAGCACAGATGGAGCATTGAGAACATCGCGTTTGGCTCAGGAGGAGCTTTACTGCAGAAACTGACCCGAGATCTGCTCAACTGCTCTTTTAAATGCAGTTATGTGGTGACGAATGGACTGGGTGTAAGTGTTCAGTATTCCATATGCATTATTCAGATCAGTAATATTGAGAAAATAAATTAATCATTAATAAGATGTTAATTACAGGTCAACGTCTTCAAAGACCCTGTTGCGGACCCCAACAAAAGGTCAAAGAAGGGTCGGCTTTCTCTTCACAGGACACCAAGTGGAAATTTTGTTACTCTGGAAGAGGGGAAGGGTGATCTGGAGGAATACGGAGAGGTGTGTGACTGAAAATGAATCAATAAAATAAATTAACTAATGCATTTGACTCAATGAGGAGAAAAATGTTTATTCACTCCTTAAACAGTATTAAATCAAGTAGGAGGATATAAAAGTTTTATATGTCTTAAATGTTATAACAAAAGTCTTCATTATCATTTTAAAAAGACTTAAATTTGGAGAAAGAAAAACAGGAATTGGGATATGGCCTGATGTGGTTGATAAACTTCAAAAGACTATGATTTAATTCAATGTTAAAACATTTTGCAGTTTCAGAGCAGTTCACAAACAACTCTATGCATTTATGCCAATTGCCTATGTTAAAGCCTTTGCTTTATGTTGTTTGTTGTGTAATATGTTACAGATGGCATCACACTTATCGCACTAATTTGAATGAACAGCTGAAAGTAGTAAAGCATTGACATTTCAAAATGAAAGTCCCATAGTATTTTGGGCTTGTTCATAATTAAAATTCATGCATTAATGCATATCTTTTCTAATTACTACTGATATTCAGGCTATATAATAAACTGTATCTGACATTAAAGTTAACGTAAATTCTTGAATCTCTGAAATAACATTTTTTTTAACACATTCCATATTTAGATGCTATTTATTGCTTGCCATTAATATAGTTAATATCTTTGAATATATTAGTTTAAATACACATGCATGTATTGAATAAAACATGTATTTTAGTCTTGCATTTACACTGTTTTGCAATTGAATGCATACCCGATTAATGAATTCAATCATATGTTCTGAGATTGTGAGACATTGCATTAATTTTGTTATTAAATTTGATTTTGAAAACTCCTAAAACCCTAACATTAGTTGTCTTGCTAGTTCGTTTTGACCCGTTTCCTCGTCTCCTCGCAGGACTTGCTGCACACTGTGTTCAGGAACGGGAAGATTGTAAAGACGTACACCTTCGATGAGGTCAGAGACAATGCCAAGCTGAAGGAGAGCGAACTGGAGGACCTGCTGCTCTGAGAGCGTCTCCCATCAGGCCTCTCTCCACCTACACCCACCCGAGAGAAGCTTCGTCCAGACAGACGTGAGGACACAGTTACCCCACGTTCAGTGTACAGAGCTGTTCTATGTTTCTGTCTACTGACTCCGCTACGCTTCAGTGTCTCTTTCTAAGGCGGATGAGAGCAGTTACCATGCTATTTAAATCATTTAACTGTGTATTTGACCAAACGTGCTATTGATCACACGCCTTTGCAGGAATGGAGACGTTTATGTGTGCGTATACCACGAGAAGATTTTGCTTTGCTTGACTGTAGGACTGAAAGGTAATCGTTCCGTGTTTGTTGAATGTGAATGTTGTGTGTAGGGTTTATCACTATATCCAAGGATTGATCTATTCCTTTATGCAAAGGAGACGGCTGAACTAGAGGGATACTTTCATTCTCTTTCGCTGACCTTGTGTTTATTTGATGTCATTTCTGGTTTTATTTGAAAACATGAAACCTAAAAGAGCATGTTTAGGCCGTGTTTCACCCTAAAATCAATTTTGAGCATTTTTGCTTTATTTCCATGACATTTAAGCATCCTTTACAACAAATTCCCATTACTATACTGTGTCCAGATTACTTTACTTTTAGTTTACTTTAATTTTAACTGTAATTCTTGACATACACAGTGGGGATTTTTAGTAATCATTCTAAGAAATGTTGTTACTGAAATGCAATATTTATTTATTTTTTATTTAAAAAAATTTTTTTTTTTTTTGAAATTTGCATAAATGATATATATATAAAAAAATCTTTTTTTTTTTTCTTTTTTTTTAATGCAAATTATAATATCTTATTTATTTCTTTTGATTTTTGGGGGGTGAAATATGACCTGGACTTGTTCTTGAAAGGATTCATCCAAATATAATACCCTTTCCTTTTTGCAGAGTACATTATCCTGATTATGCCAGCTTGTTTAATGCTACTTCAAGTTATACAACGTAATCCTGACATTATTAAGTCAACAAAAAAAATCTTTCTTTTTTCTTTTTTTTTTTTTGAAATATTACTCACTACGACTCTTTATTTGAAAACACCAGTTTTATCATACAACGGGAATCATTTTTAGAAAAGCTTGGTTTTACTATTTTCTATACTTACTGTTTCAAACTATAGAATCATTATTTTTTATGACAGACGCAATTACCGCCAGAGTTACTATAGTAAGAATAATGTGGCCAAACCACCTCCTCTCTTGTATATATCGGCGTGTGTGTTTGTTTTGAGAGAGCTGGCTTCTTATTAGTGCAAACAGAGATCTGTTCTTATTTTTGTCTAATGCCCATTTTGTACCAACAGAATATCCACGTATCTGTTACATTCTGTAGAAAGACTGATGCGGCTCAGTCAGTCTCTGGCACGTGTTGATATGCATACGTATGTGTGTGTGTGGTGCGAGTGTGTGTGTACATACTTGTTTAATTGACAATACTTGCTAATTATAATTTCCTTGATGTTTTTATGTATATGTTGGGTCTCCCTTTTTATTTCAACCTCTTGGGATATTTTAAAACTAACATGACCAATGCCGTTTTGACAGCATATTAAAACAACGACAACAGTCCATCCTTTTTGCTGAAATGTTGTTATTATTATTATTTCTTTTCCTTTTTTATGGAATAGTGAAAAAGATGAAACCATTCCCTTTTATAGCTGCTGTAAGGACAGTAAACTGTTTCTCAATGCACTAGCCTTCAATCTAGTTATGAAAACACTTAATTTTGATAAGATTAAAACTGTGTTAAGGAAAATTAGTGTGGAAGTTTAAATAAAAAGCAATATCATACCAACTCGGGTTTGGGTTGTATATCTCTGGATGCAACATATGGTCATTTGATTTAGAAAAAAATCTTTTACTTGTAGTGTACTTATAATAGACTTCATTCATTCGTAAATTTTTCAGTGTCTGCAAACACCCAAATTATACTTTTCTGCCCCAGAATGGTTAGCTAAAATTTTTTTAAACCTTTGTTATTAAAATGTAATTAATCTAGAAAATAAAAATTCTAAAAATACTGTAAAATAATAATGAATACGAAATATATAACATATGACAGTAAATATATAATAAATATGGTGGTTAAATATATTTATACAGTCATATAGTATCCGATAACAATACTAATATCGTGTGTGTAACGAAATGATTAAAATCGCTGACTAACTAATAGAGTATTTTTAGACGGCCATATTTCTTTGATACTGAACTGAACTTGCCAACTGTTGCTATAGTAACATCGTTCTTTAGCGAACTTTTAGCACTTTGTGATGGAAAATGCTTTTAAACTCTATATATACCCTTTTATAGTAATAATAATTATAAAAAGAATACCTTTTTTTTATTTCAAAATACTGAACTGAAATCAGAAACGTGTACGTAACTTCCTTTAAAGGACTTTACGCACTTTGTAATAAAACGTGGTTACTAAAGTGTTTTAAATGGCTGATTGCATTTATATGTATATATACTGAACTATAAAAAGAATATTTATTTTTAGACCACCATAATTCGAAACTCATTCAAATGACAAAGTTTAATTTTTGGGTGAACTGTTCCTTTAAGAGACTTGAGTTTATAACGGAGCACAAGAATGTAGAGAATCCATCTCTAGCGTCTCACAGAATCATATGACTCAAATATTGTTCGCAGGACTCCTGAACGCACTTCGTTCACTTATTAGAGAAGAAACCTACCAAACTATCGCCTTGTGATGATGGCATGGACACCCGCGCCAGAGTAACAGAAATCCCTGTTATTGTCGGATAGGATAAAAACAAATCTGCCGTGCAAATCAGAAACGCGGTTTGTATCCTCATCTGGATTTACTCCGGTTTCCTCGCAGGGGAGGAGCAGCATCATTTACCACAGAACCACGTCACTCTGTCAAACTTGCAGTTTTTTAAGAAAACTTGAGCCAGCGAGATTCGAGCCCCTACTTTTTTCTTCCTGAGGATATCTGGGTCGGTGGGGAGAGATGCAGACGGGATTTAGATTAAATTTGACCCCCGTTAAAGAGCCTCTGGGGTTTTTGAAAGTCGTGGAGTGGGTAAGTAAGAAAATCCAAATCTGTTGAGCACGGTTTCAAGCTGTACTTTATAAGGAGGGCAAAGGCCTGGCTGAAAACGCATTTACAACAATGCTTTATTCCATAAGTATAGTTTAAAGTCCATCTGGATTAAACATTTTTAGTCCCAACTGCTAGTAGGTTTAGTACTTGATGCAAAACAGAGTAATACAATTTTTACAATAAAATATTTTTCAGTCATTTATTTTCCGTGTACGTGTGTTCGTTTTTTCAATTCAAATAGTTTTGCTGATAATATAATGAAAAAGCTTTAAATGCAATAATTAAAAAATATGCAAAAACGAGCTTTTTCCATTGTCCTCTCTCAGACTTTTGGACCCCCTTGCATGTATTTTCTTTTGCATAAAATGCACACTCCCTTCACTAGCAAATCAGCATGTCTTGAGTTTTCTTTAGCCACCTACTTACATGAAGTTCCTCCCTTCTTTATTTCCTCAAAGGAATTTGTTATTGGCAGGGAACATGGAGTTACTGACTCAGCTGTTGCTGTCTATAAAGCATAAGAAGTTTCTGTGTTTTTGTTTGAATTGCTTCTTGAGAGTGAGTTGGCAAACAGGATGTATCATGCAGCGAAACTAAACATCTGGTTTTGGAAAATGAGCTTGATGTTGGCCGTGAACAGCAGGTCTTCATTTAGCTTCCAAGGGTTAAACACAAACTGTGAGGGAATGGAGGTTAAACCTGAGCACAAGATCAGATTAGTATGTCAGATGATTCATGAAGGAAAAGCTTATTTCGTGGAGCATCTTCAGGTTTGTGCATGTACTGTAGGAAACTGAAGACGTGTCTGCACGCTTCTGTTGTTTGCATGGAGCGTTTCATACATAACGCTCTGCTTTTCTCCAGCTCACGGCTGTGCTTGCGTTCGGGACCTGTGGAGGATATACTGGCAGAAATGTGCTTTCCATCTTCTGCGGTGGAAGCAGCAATGAAACCCTCAGAGCAACTTTCACCTACCCATTCAGGTTTGGCCTAGTTACACTCTGAATCTGATAGTAATACACTCACTGAATTGTGGAGGAGAAACTTTTTACGGTGTAATGTAAACTCTTTCCAGGATTATTTTTATTTACTAAAACTATACATTTTTTTGGATAATTGAAATAAAGCTGAAATAAAATAACTGATAGAAGATGAAAAGCTTGTGTAGGAAAAGAAATAGATTAATTTATGACAAGAGTGCATATAAAAAAGTTCAATCAATATCAATTGAAAAGTCTTTCTTTGAAACCCATTTTAAAATAAGATATTGCATTATCATGGAGATGGTTTATCAAAATCATATTACAAATTGTTTTCATTTGTGAATTATAAAAATCCAAGTTTCGATAGTGCACCGTAATGTCTGTGTTTAAAAATGTAAGGGCAGTTAAGGGGTTAGACTAAATGAAAATTAGATATAAAAAACATTACACAATTACTAAAAATGAAAAACGGAACATAAAAATAAGACCTAATTTAAAATATGAAAGAAGTGGTTCACCCAGGAATTAAAATGTATTCGTCCACATGAGTAGATATAGATGCATTTCTTCATAAGAACAGATCAGAATCAGAATCAGAAAGAGCTTTATTGCCATGTATGTTTGCACATACAAGGAATTTGTTTTGGTGTCACAGCTACCAGTAACACAGAGACAACAACACAAGAAGAATAAAATCAAAATCAAAAACACAATAATAAATTTAAATAAATAAACTGTGAATTGTATGTACAGGTGTGCTATGGATTAATGGTTCAGAATTAGAGTCTGAACAGCTGATAAAAACATCACAATAATCCAAAGTAAATCCACATCACTCCAGCAATTAATTAAGACGATTAATTAAGTCCATCATTAAGACGATTTAAACTTCAATCCATCGCTTCCAGCTAAAACATGAGTCCTCTATTTATAATATTGCATTTTCCAGGTAATAACTGTGAATCAGGGGAGAAATCTGCACAGATCAAGCACTCTTTACAAGTGAAAAACAGTCCAAAACAATATGTGGGTGGATTTTGATGTTGGAGGAAAACAAGAGATGGACTTTTTCACTGGAGGAGAGTTATGATGAATCATGGACTCATATATTGGCCTGGAGTTAAAACGCCTTCGTGATGGATTTGTTTCTTACAGACATGCAGCTTCTTTGCTTCTCAAGATGTTAATTGCTGGACTTGAGTGGTGTGGATTACTTGTGGATTATTGTGATGTTTTTATCCGCTGTCATTCTGACGGCACCCATTCACTGCAGAGCATCCATTGCTGAGCAAGTGATGCAATGCTATTTCTCCAATTCTCTTTGTGTTTTCATTTGCAGGTTAAACCAGGAGCTGCTGGTGGAGAACAACACCACTCTTTGTAACCACACAGTCCCTGCAACCCATCTCGTAGGAGACTCGTCGTCCTCGGTGGAGTTTTTTGTGGCTGTGGCTGTCTTAGCTTTTCTCTATTCGATGGTGGCTCTGCTGGTCTATCTGGGCTACATGCATGTGTACAGAGACTCAGACTTCGGCCCTATGTTTGTGAGTATGCGGCTGCCGGATGAGCTTGATGCAATATGCATTTAAATATGTGCATGTTTATAATATCTGTCTTTATCTGCTAGGATTTTGTGCTGACTGCAGTCTTTGCGTTCCTGTGGCTGGTGTGCTCGTCTGCATGGGCTCGAGGTCTGCAGACGGTGAAGGACTCCACCAGTACGGCTGGCATTGAATCTACTCTGGCGCTCTGTAAGGACAGAGAGGTCAAATGTGAAGTCACTGATTACGCCAGCATGCGCTCTCTCAATATATCTGTGGTAAGAAATTACACTAACCAATCAGGCTGCATTTATTTGATCCAAAATACAGTAAAATTATGAAATATTATTACAATTTAAATCAACTGTTTTCAATTTGAATATATTGTAAAATGTAATTTATTCCTGTGATGCGAAGCTGAATTTTCAGCACCATTACGCCAGTCTTAAGAGTCACATGATCCTTTAGAATCCTTCTAATAGGCTGCTCCAAATTTTTGGAATAAAATTGCAAAAGTTTGGGATGAGTACAATAAAAAAAACAACCTTTTATTCTCTAGTGATGCATTGAATTGTTCAAAAGTGAGAGGAAAAACATTTATAATGTTGCAGAAGGTTTCTGTTTCAAACAAATGTGAACTTTTTTTATTCTATTCATATATATCAGCAAATCAGCATATTAGAATGATTTCTGAAGGATCATGGGACACTGAAGACTGGAGTAAAATTCAGGAAAAAATGCATTTAAAAAAAAATCAAATTGAAAATGACTATTTTTAGATTGTAAAATTATTTCCCAATTTGACTGTTTTTACTGTGTTCATCATATAAACGCAGCCTTGGTGAGCAAAAGAGATTTTCCGGTTATTCCAAACTTTTGACCGTGAGTTTATATTATAAATAACTGACTCCAGGCTTCATTTTCAGATATTTGGTTTCTTGAATCTCATCATATGGGTTGGGAACGCCTGGTTTGTGTATAAGGAGACACGCTGGCACTCTCAGAAGGTCAACGCTCAACAAGGGGCGAGACGGGGTCCGAATCCAGCACCCATCTAAACCATTATCCCACAGTATAACAATGCCCACCGTAGCCTTTATAAAAAACACAGTAACAGTTTATGCTTTTTGCAGTTTGTCTGTAAGAACAATAATCATATGACTGTCATGTTCACTTGTGACATTTCTTTCTTCTCCTTTTCTGTTTTATATCTTTTGATTTCTTGAGTACTTGAAGAAAATATATTTTTTCTTTTTTTTTTTACCTCGGTTATATTTTATCAGCATGCTTTTAATGGAAATGCAATTCTTTTGAATGTACTATTCCAATATATTTTACTTTTATGATCTATCTATTAAGTATAAAAAGCTTGAAAAGCTCTATACATTTAAGTGTTAAACAGCATCATTTCTGTGCATTTTAAAGTACCAGTTTCCTTTTTCTTACCAAATTCTTTACTGTGTTTATATTATTATTGATGCTGTTTTTATGCAGTATTAAGCTTCAGTCGCGTGCTGGGGTTTCGTTTAGGAAGGTTTTCTCTCTTATCTTGTTCGTGCTTCTGTTTTTTTAGGGAAGCATTGTTCTCCTGCCACTGAAATGTCATTTTTTTGCTGAATAAAACTGACTGTGAAGTGCACTTGGTAGTGTTTGTATACACACAGGACTTCTGGGGAGAAAATGTGATTTCTTACCCAAATAAATCCTGGCTTCCTTCTGGTATAATGGCTCTTTTGTTCGTCGGCTCATCGTGTGACTTCACTGATCAGCGTTTGTCAAAAGAACAAACAAAACATTATCTGAAGCGAAAGCCTCAGTCTGGTAGTTCACAGTGTTTTCAATGTCCTACAGGTGATCAGACATTGTTTATTCACATGTTCATATCTCTAATTATTTTTGTGTTGTGGTTGTGCATTTAGTGCAGGACAGGTGAGTTGAGTTCAGTCTTTCAGCCTGCAGGGTATTACTTTAAATAGTAAAAAGTAAATAAATAGTGCATTGATATTCAGTATTATACAGCTTTTTTTTGTCTGTCCGTCTTTCCGACACTTTAGGAACTCTCTAAACAAGTAAACGCACTAAGTAGTGTGCATGAATGATTGCGTTACAGCGCCACCCGCTGGCGACGATGAGGAGATGACTTTCTCAAGACAGCTGCTTGTGAAATTAAATTATTGCCATTCGTCACTAATTAATTAACTACAGGATCACAAAAATCTTCATGATAAAAAAACTAAAGCCAAAACCATGCGAGAATTACAATTAAAACAACATCCAAAACTATTTTAAAAAAGGGCATTTTAGTCTACTGTTACTATCATAATCAATAATAACTAGTAGTAATACTTTTTTAGGAATGTGTTGATTATACTTTATGTAAACAACATGTTTGAACATTAATTTAGTAATTATAGAATTAATAATAATAGTAGGCCTACAAATAATTATTATTATAGTAATAACATTTTACATTTATATTACATTTATTATAAATATTAGTATGTAAAACCATTATTACTAGTTGTTAAATATAATAATAATAAAAAATATTATTATTAGTAATAGTATTATGATTGTGATTATTATTATTAACGTTATTAGTTGACATTTTCTTACATAATATACAACAAACATTTATTAATATATTAATGAAATAAATAAAAATAAAAAGGTGCTATTAATGTAAATAATAATTATCATCATCATTATTGTTATCAATTGTTGCTATTAATTATAATTACATTCATATTTTTTAATTATTTAATGAATGTATTAATGTATTCATTAATATTTATTTATATACAAACAATAAAATCAGATTTATTTATAAGCAAGCGTTATTACAACTATCAATAATGATGATGATTTACACTGATACGCCTTTTATTTATATGAAATATTTATTACACATTATTTAAAGAATGAAATATATTTTTTTACTTTAGTTTATACAAGCATTACTAACGACAACAAGAATAATACCAATTATTGTTATTATCTTTAACATCAACAACTTAAGTAGTAGTAGCAGAACATAAGTAGAAATACTACTAATAATATGTTTATATATATATATATATATATATATATATTATTTCTAGTAATTAAATTCATAATAATTAATTATTTATTTAATTAATGTATTTATTAATATTTATGTTATCTAAACAAAAATGCATATGTAATTATTATGTAATTAAAATGTAGAATTTAAAGTAACTATCATTACTACTACTAACAATATTAACAATAATAATAATAATAGTATCAGTAAACACACGCATATATAAGACTACCTGTGTACTGTAAGAATGCACGATGCACACGTTCAACCTTTCACCTTCCCGTCTCCCGAAGCCGAGCGCAGCCGAGCGCTGGCCGAACTGTGGCGAAGATGGCGTCATATGTTTCTCTCGCTCGCTCGTCTCGCTGTCTGTGAAGGAAGAAGGAAGAGCAATGGCGACGCTGTACCGCCGCGCGCTCACACTGCACACAGGAGCCACAACACACACAGTAAGTCGCATTAGCGCCCTCAGACACCCGCTCGACTGCAGTACGACACTCGATGATGTCGGGGTTTATAACGGGAGACTGCGCGTGCATCTGCGCTGCTGCATAAACAACGCGCCGTAAGCGCGCGTGCATTCATTTCGTCATCTGTCATGAGTGATTGACAGGTGTCGCGCACTTCTGTACTTTATGCGTGAACGCGTCCATGTTAGTGGCTCAGGAGACAGAGTGTGTGTAAGTTTAGACACTGTGTGTGTGTGTGTGTGTGTGCGTGTTTGTGTGCGTATTTGTATGTGTGTGTGTGTTGCTTTGCTGGATCAAGACAGCCATCTAGCTACCAGTATCTGTAACTGTGCATGCTCGTTAACTGTTTGGTTACAGTGTCAGTCTAATGCATGCCGTGATATTGAATATTTTCAGATCTTTACTCTGATACTGCTGGGAGGAAGCTCTTGAAGGGTTCAGAGGTGATCAAACTCAGTAAAGCAGGTGAGTGTGAGTGTGTGTGTCATGATGATGGTGGGGCGTTTCTTCTCGTGTCATCATGTTGTTATTGCTGTCAGAGCTCATATAGGCGTAGGGTAATTCTGTACTTTCACAGCATGCATTATCACTGTTTGCACCTTCAGTAGTTTTTCATTGTTGCCACCATACCAGAATTTCAGAAGTTCATACAGCATGCTAATAAAATAAATCTATATTATTAGTAGTTCGTGCTACCAGTGAAACTTCCATTTTTTTTGTGCCTGCTTAAACAATACCTTTGAGTATTTACATCAATAAAAACAGCACTTTAATGTTAAACAATGTTATTGTAATTATGCTAAAATAAATATCTAAATTTATTTAAATTTATTTAATTACTAACGTTTATTAAAAAAATATTTTAATAAATAATATTAATTTTTTTTAAAACAAACATTTTAATAAACAATTTTAATATATTTATATTTTATTGTAATTAATATATATTTTTATTTTATTGTAATACATATTGTAATATTTAAGATTTTATAGTTTTATCCTAATTATATTTTTATTGTAATTGTATTAAAATAAATATTTTCATATTTATATGATGCAATTTAAATGTAAAAGAACCAGTACTTCTGTACCACGTTTTTCTAAAATAAAAAGTAACAACAACAACAAAACTTAGTACAAAATATTAGTTCTTTTGCATATATAATACTTAAATAATAATTAAAAAAAGTACAAAAATAATCAAATAAATTGCGTTATATAAGCTCTATTAGCTGAACAGATCCGCATTCAGATAGTTAGAAAGGTAGTTCACATACTAATTAAAAAGTGTCTGACTACGACACACTCAAGCAGCTGGCGTTAATGCAGTTCAGCTCTGTTTTTCTCATTGTTAAGATCAGCACTAGCTCTCAGTGTGAGCGCGTGTATTCTCAGTATGCACTAGCGGAAGTGCGCAGTGATTCTGCATGGATGGTGAAAGAAAGCTCAGCGGATCTGACAAGCTCCTCTGCACGCTTACGTCACAGTTCTCCACTGATCATCAGCTTTAGCCGTGAGTGACTAAATACTTCACTAAACGTGAAGTATAATGGCTCGCTAGTCCGCCCTGCTTTAAAACATGAGCTGAGTGACATATAAGTGTGGTTTAAATTTGTTAACTTAAATACACACTGAATGTGAAATAATTAGTCATCATCAAATCTTCAAATATGGTTCGTATCTCAAAATGTCATGTTTGGCTGGGTTATGCATGATATCAAGTCAGCCCTCACTGGCAACCTTGGTTAATAATTTAGTGGGTCAGATGTGGAAAAAACTCACATGCACCCACGGCCGTAAAATGATTATTACATTCATTTAAAAGAATAGTTCACCCAAAAATAGAGATTTGCTGGCTATTTACTCACTCTCAGGCCATCCCAGATGTAGATGAGTTTGTTTCTTCATCAAATTTCGAGAAATGTAGCATTCCATCAGTGTCTCAGCAATGCATCCTCTGTGGTGAATGGGTGCCGTCAGAATGAGAGTCTGATAAAAACATCACAATAATCCACACCTCTCCAGTCCATCAGCTAATGTCTTCTGAAGTGAAAAGCTGTGTGTTTGTGAAAAACGAATCCATCCATAAGGCATTTTAATTTCAAACCTTTGCTTCGGCCTAAAATATCACACCTGTATCCATAATATTGCTTTCTTTTGTGAAGAAATCATGTAGTCTGAATCAGGAGAGACATAGTTGGAAAACAGTGAAAACAGTCCTCTGAACAAATATGTGTATATATCAAAATATATGTTTTGATGTTAAAGAACAGGAAAATGTTTTTATCTTCACTGGAGGAAGTGTTACTATTAAGATGTTAGCTGATGGACTGCAGCGGTGTGGATTATTGTGATGTTTTTATCGGCTGTTTGGACTCTCGTTCTGACGGCACCCATTCACTGCAGAGCATCCATTGCTGAGCTAGTGATGCAATGCTACATTTCTCCAAATCTGATGAAGAAACAAAATAATCTACATCTTGAATGGCCCACTTTTCAGCACATTTAAATTTTTCGGTGAACTGCTCCTTTAAGAGTGTTTTCAGAAAGCTGCGATAAGCAACACCTTTCTCGTATTTGCATTGCTAGAAAAAAACCCAATGAATGTTACACCACAGGACCATTTTGAAAAAATAATCTTTACTTCCAGTCAAGCTTTTAATCATGTTGTCAGAAACAACAATTTTTCAGCGTAAACTACAGCAGATGTGATATTCATGCTAATAAGTGAAGTGGTATTAAAAGATGTCATATTTACTGACTGTCTCTCTCTCTCTCGGCTGTAGATATGCTGTTATATGGTCACGTCCCAACCCATGAGGATTTCAAACCCGTCGTTTGCGATGCCTGCATCAAAGTCGTTAAGCCTCAGGACGTCCTGACTCATTACGGTAAGTGAGCGTTGGCTAGAACGTGACTCGCTGACAGTCATCTCTTGTAATGATACCGATTTATGAGGAGGATATTATTTGAACTTAATGCTCTCGTTGAGTTCTCATTTTCTTGACATTAGTGCACTGAAGTGTGTGTAAAAGGCTGATATTTTCGAAATATTCAGTTCAGACACCCATTACGTTTGTGCTTTGATGGATATCTTTGGAACTGTGTGGGTTTATTGTGCAGTTTTCAATACAGTTATCTCAAGCCATTTTCATTTTGAGAGAAATAAATGGGATGAATGAGTTTTAGATCTGATCTTAACGATCTAGAAAATTGTGAGTCTGATTGCTTCATTCACATCTGTGGTAAAAGTCTGTTCTTTCTGTCGAAAGTCTGTTCAAATCACTAACCTTGAGTATGAGCAGTAATAATAGGTATACTTGGATTATTAGACACTTGTAATTAAAGCAAAACCTTAATTCTAACTCTAGCCGATCTTAATGCAGAAGTAGCCTGTGTAACAGTCATTTGCTGTTAACATTATTATATGTGTTGCACACCACAGTTTTATACCTGAGGCAAGTTAAAACTGTTTAATTTAGCACACGTCATCAACAGAACCTTCTATTAGATCTGGGCACTGAGTGAGAAACTGGCTGGTTTAAGAGTATTCAGATGGTTTGGCTTGGTTGCTGTTAAAGTGAAAGAAGTCTCTTTATGCTCACCAAGACTGCATTTATTTGACCGTAAAATAGTGAAATATTTCTACAATTTAAAGTAGTTGTTTTCTATTGGATTAAATTGTAAAATATAATTTATTCTTGTGATGCAATGCTGCATTTTCAGCTGCCATTTCTCCAGTCTTCAGTGTCACTGCAAAAGGTGTAATCAAATGAAAAAAAACCCAGTTGTTCAGTATAAAACTATTGATTTTATAGTTAATTTAAAATAATAAAATGTTCAGAGATAAACCACCATTCCAAAGTTTAAGGTCAGTAGGATATTTTTAAAAATAATTTAATAGTTCACAAGGATGCATGGAATTGATTGAAAGGTGACATTAAAGACATTTATGAAAAGGCTAAATATTTCTATAAAAATGAATTTTACGAAAACCATAATAAGTCACAGCTTATTCAATAATGACAATAATAATAGTAATAAATGTTTCTTTGAGCAGCAAGTCAGTATATCAAGAATGATTTCTAAAGGATCATGTGACACTGAAGACTGAAAATACAGCTTTGCCTCACAGGAATAGCTTACATTTTAACATGCATTCAAATAGCACAATTGGAATAACATTTCACATTTTTACTGCATTTTTATTTTAGGGACAGTTCACCCACAAACGAAAATGATCAAGTTGTTTTTAACCTCTATAAGTTTCTTTGTTCTGTTGAACACAAAAGAAGATATTTTGAGGAATGCCGATAACCAAACAGCCATTTACATCCGTAATACTTGTTTCTCCACTACACTATAGAAGCCAGTGGCTAGCAGCAGCTGTTTGGTTACCAGCATTCTTCAAAATATCTTTTTTTGTGTTCGATGGAAGAAAGAAACTCACACAACCTAAGGGTGAGTAAATGATGACAGAATTGAAATGTTTGGGCTGAGCTATCCCTTTAAAAACGAGTATTGCATTGTTGGGCTTGAACAGCATTGCGGGGAATGCTAAAAACCGAAAGAGGTCTCTTTCAAAAAGCATCCCGTCCCGGAGCAGAATGGCTCCACCAGTCCGTCATCACAGCTTTTCCAGCTCGTCTTGTTTACTTTCGTTTTAGCCTCGGCACACTCGTCTCGTCTGCTCAGCTCACATCTGTCTTTGGTCTTGTGCCCAGAACACGTGCGCTCGTGGAACGGAGAGGTATCTTGCGCGGCGGGAGGCGACGGTAATGCACGGAAGGCCCGCTGGCAGCTCGCCCTCGCCCCCTTCTGACGCCGATTTCACATAGCTGCCTTTCTCTCTCATCCCCTTTGAGAGCGGACAGCTGCGGGCTGCGAGGGTTCAGCGCAGGGGTCAACGACTCGCAGCTATTCAACTCAAAACACCGCGGCCCAGAAAGAGGAGGCGGGATGCCTTCAGCCATGCAGGAGGCATGCTATTCTCTCGTTTTTTTTCTCTTTCGCTTTCAGTTTTTTTCCCCCCCCCCTTCAACCTCTCAACCGCCGCGGAGCAGACAGGCTGGGTAAGTGTGTCTCCTCGACACAGCTCACGTGTTTGCTTCGCTTTCAGCTCGCACGGTTTTGGGCTCTGTTTGTGAGCGGGACTGGACCTCGCTAATGGTCATCTTCCTGCAGCCGCGGGCCGGATGTAAACAAACGTAGCTCAGCTGGTGCCTGTGGCTTCCTGTGGCCTGTCAGATAGGGAGACGCTAATAGCAGACCACACACACACACACACACACTGAGTCTTGTGTGAATGGGTTTACAATGAGAGATGTCACTAGTACGCAACTTGTACCTTATTTATTAGTTTTGAAATGTTGGGGTAGTGTTACGAAACTGAAGTTTTATCCCAGTGTAATTATCAATGTTGCTTAGATTTGTGGCAACTTGTCGGGGAGAGGTGCGCTAACGCTTTTCTGAGCATTCTGACTTGAGTTTTGTGAAGAAATCCCACAGACTCGCATTGGAGGAGGGACCTGAGTCATATCTGGAGACCAGAATATCACAGAGACTTGAAGCTGCAGGACTCTTTTCAGTTGGGCCAGTAAAAAAAAAAAGCACCTAGCAACCGCATAGCAACACACCGAAAACCCTCAGAACACTTTAGAAACTGCACAGCAACAACGCTACAGCAAATGGATAGAAACTAGGGGTGTAACGGTACACACACATGATGCTTCGGTGCCTACCTCAGTTTTGATGTTACGATTAGATATGGTTTGATACAGCAGGGGAAAAACTTAACATAAAATGTAGTTTTTATTAACAAGTGGCCCTTTATTTAAATAAATTCAATTGTAATTACAATTTTCTTAGGATAAAAATCTACCTCAGCTTATGCTCTAAACTATAGGGAGCCCTTCTACGTTATTATAAGGTTAGAACCAACAACAGAAACTTAAATGTAATTACTATTTATTTGAAAAATAATAATCATAAATCATAAATATTTGCATACATGTAATATATTTAAATGAACTTTTAGATGATGAAAGCGAGGTCGATACACAGACGAATGAACGAAAAACACAAGAAAACATAATTTTACGTAATTTACGTAATTTGAAAGATAAGATTTGTTTTCTGACCAAATCTGTATCTGTAATTGATCATCTGTATCAAACATTTTACGTGTACTGTTGCACCTCTAATAGAAACACACTTAAAACATTCTCAGAACTCTTTAGAAACCTCATAGCAATGCACTACAACAACCAGAACACCATAGTAACTGCATAGCAACGCACTCAAAACATTTAGAACACTCTATCAACCACATAGCAACAAACTAAAACACTCAGAACACCATGGCAACTGCATA